>QMIH01001658.1:188959-199918 GCA_003987875.1 Clarias batrachus | reverse complement strand
TTTTTACATTTGCATGGGTAAATAAAAAATAAATAATGCACAGAAAGTAAAATCTGTCTAACAAAAGTATTGTCTAACTTCTTTTTCCTTCCAAAGGTTTGTGCTGCTAAAAAATTTAATGGAGCCTTGACAAGTTTTCCAAAGCAAGATGTTATACACTTCCGCTGAAATGAGCTTAATGGACGTTACCAAAATTTTCTCTCTCCTCCGACCGAACGAGGATGAAGAAGATGGCTGTCAAGAGTTAAATAAGGCTATTGCTGAAGATGATGACAAACGTCTGGCTGATCTGCTTTCTCAAGAAAGCTACAGAAGATGTATCAACAGCAGAAGTGGCTGGGGAATACCAAGTACGCCACTAAAAACTGCGGCTGCTCACGGTCACTTGCGCTGCTTGGAATGCCTTTTAGCTCATGGTGCAGAGGTTGACAGTCTGGATGTGAAAGCCCAGACTCCACTTTTCACAGCAGTCAGTGGCAAACACCTTGGGTGTGTCTCTGCTTTGCTCAAAGCTGGTGCTGACCCTAATGGAAGCCATTATAACAACTGTTCACCAGTGCTAACTGCAGCCAGAGAAGGAGATGTTGACATTTTGAGGGAGCTGTTGTCTTATGGTGCTGAGACAGATGTCCGAGCTAAAGTACCGGACTGGGCTTCCAATACAACAACATGCCGAGGGCCTCTTTACATCGCAGCCATTTATGGACACCTGGAATGCTTCAAGATTCTGCTGCTGCATGGTGCCGACCCAGACTACAACTGTAAGGAAGAGAAAATACTGGCAAGGATCAAGAAGTCAAACACAGTGCTGGACACATGTCTTAAATATGGGTGCCAATCTGAATATATTCAACTACTTATAGACTTCGGAGCAAATGTCTACATCCCAATGATGATTACTGACAAAACAAGAGAGAAGGATACGGCTATCATGCTGGTGCTAAGAGAAAGAGGTAAACTACTATACACAAGAGTATGTTTACAGGATATGAATTCATGTTTTTATTTAGTACTTCACATATTCTCTTTTTATTTGCAGCTTTCCCCAAAACATTGATGTCTCAGATTCGGCTCGCAGTACGAAAGTACCTTACTAATGAACACAAACTGCACTTGATAGATAGGCTGGATATTCCACATGTACTAAAAAATTTTTTAAAACATACTACATGACCTACACTGTCTGCCTGCTCCTTTGTGTTAGCTTAAGAACAACACACACACACACACACACACACAGACACACAGTGGAATGGAACTGGAGTACATAGGAAACGGACCAAGGACGGGGAGAACATGCAAACTGCATAGGAAATTCACAGACCTGATTCGGGAATCAAACCCACAACCCAGGAGGTGCGAGGCCACAATGCTATTCACTATACTGCTGTGGAGATATTTACTCCATGAATAGTGATTTATACRMACTCAAGATGAAATACTGTAATATTTTGAGATGCTAAAGTTTTAGTAATATAAATTTTTGTTTGTTATCTTTTAAGACCTGTGATGTAATCATCAAAATGAAAACAAAACAGCCTGAAATATTTCACTTTACATGAAATGAAATATATGACAGTTTTACAAAAGAAAAAAAAAAAAAAACTTTTTCCATGATATTCCAAATTTTTAAGGTGCGGTGAATACATGTGTTTCAGTAGGATGAGAGGTACTTAGTGCTCCCACATTAATCCTGGCTCTACAGCCAATCATGGTGATTTTTTCACAATTGCTGTGAGCTCAAGCAAGCGGAAGGAGAGGATAGCAGATAGGATAGGATAGAGGATAGCGGTGTCCTCCGAGTGTGTTATGCCAACACCAACTGTGCATGAGTGAGCAGTTCGAAAAGATGCAGTTGGCTGGCATCCTCCGGTGTTTCCTCCGAACCATGTGATAGTCTTCTGCCCTCCCGACTGAGTGGTAGTAGTAGCCTTAATGTGGGAGCCCCCTAATGATGGGGAGAAACTGGACACGACTAAATTAGGGAGAAATTCCAGGAAAAAAGTCTTACTTCCTGTCATGGCTATATATATAATTGTATATGTTTGATTTGCATATTTATCACACTAAAATTATACACAAAGATAGCACAAGTTATTACAAATTGCAGTTTAAATGATTATTTCATTTATTAATGGAAAAAAGCGATCCAAAATAACTGGCACATAACTGAAGAACTAATTGCCTCTTAAGCCTAATAACTGGTTGTGCCACCCTTGGCGGCAACAAATGCAATCAAACGTTTGGGATAACTGGCAACGAGTCTTTCACATTGTTGTGGAGGAATTTTAACCCAGAATTCAGAATTAATTAATTCAGGATTGCTTTAATTCGGCCACATTAGAGCCACCATCATATTTGACTGTTGGTATGGTGTTCTTTTTATTAAATGCTGTATTAGTTTTACACCAGATATAAGGAAACACACAGCTTACAGRAAGTTCAACTTTTGTCTCATCAGTCCATAGAATATATGCCCAAAAAGTCTTGGGGATAATCAAGATATTTTTTTGGCAAATTTGTTACGAGCCTTTGTGTTCTTATTGGTCAGCAGTGGCTTTTCTCTTTGAACGCTCTCATGGATGCCATTTTTGCCCAGTCTCTTTCTTATCGTTGAATACTGGCCTTAACTGAAGCTTAAATGACTCCTGCAGTTCTTTAGATGTTGTTCTCGGTTCTTTTATGAGCTCCTGGATGAGTCATCCACATGCTCTTGGAGTAATGTTGGTAGGCTGGCCACTCCTGGAGAGGGTCACCACTGTTCTGAGTGTTCTGCATGTGGATAATGGCTTTTCACCATGGTTTGCATATGGGGTGGGGGCATAATGCTTTTTTCCCTTTATAAATAAAATAACCTTTAAAACCTTTTAATTTTGTATTTACTCAGGTTATTGTTGTGGTATGTTTGATGATCTTGTGTAAATTTGTTTGACAGTGTCAATCATTTAATGTAAGTGTGACAAATATGAAAAAATGAAAAATTAAATAAAACTCTGCAAGAGGCAAATACTTTTTCACTGTATATGTAGCCAAAGCCTAAGGCATCTAGTGTTTTTAGTATGAACTTTGTTATTTTATTTTACTTTTGACTTTAATTGACATTTCTGATTTTCAAACAACAGTATTCCACTTAAATATCTAAAGTTACAGAACATTATTTGCCGCAAAAAAAAAAAAAAAACTCTTTTTTTCAAAACAACAACAAGGAATAGGTAAACTTCTATACACAAGAGTTACAGTATGTTTACTGAAGGAAGTGTTAGACAAAAAGACAAAAGATTGGAAGAAGATGAAAGTCCTCAAAAAAGCTGTGTTTGGTTCTGCAGGATGCTCAGTAAAACTAATTTGCCTTATAAAACTGCACAAATTTTACCTGACACTAAAGGGTTCTCAATATATTGTGACGTAAAATACTGTTTATATTATTATAATATTTATTACTGTTTACTGGGTTTGATATTTTTTTAAAATCATCTTTGCTCTACAGCATTTATTTGCATGGGGCTAAGACTTTAGCGCTACACTAAATATCATAGTACTGTGAAAAAAGTCTTAGGCATCATAATATTTATTTAATGGAAATTTAGAGATTTTGTTATATGTTTGTGTGACGGAGCGGTCTAGGCTTTTAGAAAAGACAATCAATAACTAAATTAATTCCGATTACACGACCCCAGATCTAACCCGGGGAAATGTTTACCTATATTACTACAGGATTTTGATGTTAAAAAGGAGGCTAAACACACAGGTTCGGTCCCTTAGAATAATAGACAGGAGACGTGGGTAATCAAATCAACCAATACATCCACTTTATTAAAATATAAAAAAATCTTTATATCAGTTAAAAGACACTTTCGCTGAGGCAGATAAGCGGTATCTAGCACACACAACACAAACAATTACTTCAACCAAAAGGATAAATAAACTACAAGGAAAAAAGAAACACCATGCAAAATRCACACAAAATGCAATATGACTTATTTGTAATCTACAACAATTAGATTACAAACAGATTACAAAGTTTCATTAAAAATTTCTACCTTTTCAAAAAAAAAACATTTACAAGCAATGTTAAGTAACAAGTGATGTGCTGTGCACTGTGATGGATTGTAATAAATGTCAAACATGTTTTTAAGAGATAAATACATTTAAAGTGAATGATTACAAAATCTCTTTAAAAGTTATATAAATGTACCCCTTTTTTTGAAAACTTTCTTTTTTATTCTTGTTTTGTTTTACATTTTTAACAAGTTATTTTAAATGCAAAAATTGCATTTCCTTTTGGGAGCTTTTAGTCATCTCGAAAGTTCTGTCAAAAATATTGTCATGCCCACACATTTCACATGGTACCATTGCATCTGCAAAACTGAATCTAAAAAGAAAAAAAGAGTGTAAAACACTGCACATGAAAGGTAAGCAACGGGTTTCAAGAGTTCTAATTTTTTTTATAAAACAATAAAATATTCACCCAGTCAGACTTTTGGACAATTCTACAGTGCATAAAGATGGCAGAGCTAGTAATTGGTCAATGTACATAACCTCCCTTATTTGACAAATTTATACCGATATTCATTCAAACATTTAATTTACAAATTCTTATCTGATGATCCCAAAATATATGCTGACATTTGTTCCTGTAACTGCTGAACAAGTAGTTTTGAATTTAATTTTTTTCTGGAATCGCTGGAAAGCTTGAAACCACACCTGAAGCCATATGATAAAATAAGGGAATAAAATATCTCTACAGTATATACATTCAAGTCATTGTTTTCACTTCATCTGTATTGAAGCGAGTTTTTAGAAATAGTTAAAAGGTTAAAGCTAAAAATAAGCTGATCAGCTTTAATGTAATATTATATCTAATATTGAAGCCACATACTGTATATGCCTGCTTGTCTTTCTGTACAGCAGAAATCTCAGCCTAATTTATTAATACAAAGAAATACATTTTGTAGTTCTTTGGTTGGCAGCCAAATACACTCCTTGCTCAGTAATCAGAGAGTGAATCACAGATGAGAAATGGAAAAACTAGATCGGATAAAGATTTAAGTTTTGTCTTAAAACAAGTCTGGTTAAAGTTCAACTAATACCATTTCAGCTTTGTTATTTCAGCYGTGAAAATATTAAGTAATCCCAGTAAAATTTTGTTTAGCTTTTCTATTATCATTTGGTGTAGGTGTTTGTTTACATTGAGCAAGCTTCTTAGTATCTTATTGTAGATTATTAAATTCGACACATAACTGTTCATAATATCTCTTTTACTCAACATTTTGATTTCACTTATGGTACAGATAAACCTTCAGGCTGATATTTGAGTACTGCAAAAGTTTAATTCAATTCTGTTCAGCCAGTTTTGTGTGATTTTTAAAACTATAATACATATTTTTATAGGAATTGTGTAGAGGGGGCAATCTGTGCCGGAATTAAGCGCATAACAGTGGGCTCTCAGTTTGGGTATTTTACATGCCTCTCCCAAAGTCATTTTACCAATTCGGTAAAATATTCAAGCGTAACGACCCCACATTGAACTGTTAACGATTTAAAATCTAATTCATAAGGACATAAAAAATGACTGTACTGTGAATTTTCACAGTAAAGAAATTCACCCCAGCAATGGACTGTTCTCACTGTTGAGGTCAGGAAAGCGATTCCGCTCCCTGAAGGCCAACACAGAGAGACTGAGGAGGAGCWTCTTCCCGCAGGCGATACGGTCTCTTAATCAGTACAACACACAGTACTGATCCATTTTGCACATCCACRCATGCTTCTGCACTCACTCTGGACATTCAGGGCATTCAGGTCATTCGCTCACTGGTCCTCACTGCACACCTGCTCACTCATGGACATTATGCACATAAGACACTTTAACATGTCACTTTACTGCATATTTGCASACYCCTGGACATTCCGTTCCTGGTTCATCTCACTTTCTTATTTCCTTATATCTTCATTTAATGTATATTTGTAATTACATACATTTTATTTTTTATATTTTATTGTATTTTATTCTCTTAGTCAATTCTTACTTATATATATTTTTCTCAAATTTACTTTTGTTCAAGTATTTATTTCCTTTATAGATATTCTTCTTATTGCTTCTTAGATTTTTGTTTTGTTTTGTTTCCTTTCTTGTTCTAAGGTCAGGGCAGTTGCCTAAGCATTTCACTGCATATCGTACTGTGTAGGATTGTGTATGTGACAAATAAAATTTGAATTTGAATTTTGACATAAGACTATAACAAAGTGTTAGCAACATGATAATGTTTCAATAGTGAGCTGTTAATGAACTTAGCAATGTTCTACCAAGTCCTAAAGAATTGATAATAAAATTAAATGTCCAAAGCACATATATTTTAGATATTTAGATTTTTATATAAAAAAAATTAAATTGTAATTCTGACAAACATGTAATATCTTTCAATAGTGTTTATTCATCATTATTTTCCTTAAAATATTATATTGCTAATTTTGTCATTACTTCTCTCCATATTTAATTTGCGGGTTTTTGGGTGCAGGATGCTGCCGAGCAGATAAGGAGGTGATACCAATGCTTAAGATTCAATAATGTCTCGATAATGGCATGTTAAAAATAAAACTCTAATTTTCTTCCTTACGTGAGTCCTTAGGTGATTTAATATATATATATTAAAGGCTGTAGGTACAGGACTTTGGTCAGTATATTGTACATTATACGCGATACATTCTGCTACATTGGCATACACTTATGCCTCAGAGAGGTTCAATGACTGATCTTGTAAAGAAACCATATCAACTGTACTTTGGCTGTAAAATTAGTGATCAAGAAAAGGAATAGGTGCCAAGAGACCTCAGTTTATCAAAAGTAAAAGCTGAATTGCTGGCTTAGAGATTGCAGAAATTTCTTTTTTTTTAAACCGCCAATACGATATAACCAACTTCTTTGCACAGGTAAACAATCTCGTCTTCTGTGTTGACACTGAAGGATGTGACCGTGACCCCGAAGAGAGACGTCTATTTATTGATTCATCAGTGTTAAGCCTCAAAGATGTTTTGTTACACATTGACAATGTTCACCCTTCAATAACCTGGCTATGCTGCACCCATGAAAGGAACCTACGAGAACATGGAGATGATACTGAAACACATCCAACATCCAGCAACGGAGATTAGGAAGTCATTGCTTTATTATTGGAAAGATTACMAAAGAGTTACATTATTCTAGAAAGACATGGCCACTTGCGATAAAAGGTGCCTAGCATAACACAGTATTTACTTACCCTAGCTAGCCCCTGTCTTGCAATATGCTGCCATGGACCATGTAAAATTACACAGCTGGTGGAATGGTTTATATGCAACAGACTTTTAGCATTATTTTTCTGATGTCAGTGTCAGTATATAAATCTCCATAGTCTATAATATAATAATAGTAGTAATAACAATAATCATTTAAATTTTAATAATGAAATAGTTTTATTGCCTTCTTTTTGGTAAAGTTTACATTTACCACATTAACTCACCAAAAAGCTAGTTGTGGGTCATCAGAGTGAGGAATCCAGTTTGATTCAACTGAAAAGTCATTTTCTTGTCCAATTGTAACAAGTTCATTATCTTTTATTTTCCACAATTCTTGAACCTAATAAAAAACATGGTTTAGGGAAAACTTCATTGCGTTAGCATATGTTACAACTGTGCAAAACGTAATGCAGCATAGTTTATTACCTTTTCATTAATGCTGGGATTTTTACATTTGTAGACATCTGTAGATTTGTGTTATTCTGGATCAGTTTCTTTTGCCATTGCTGTTTCTTACTCTGTTCTTATTTCATTTGTTTGTGCAGGAACTCCTTTTAATTCATCAGCTTTCCTTTCAATTGCACTGCCATTACACTTTTTTGTACATCCTTTTTTATGTTTTGGCCTTGGGAACTTTTGGAGGAAATGTGAAGTACTTTGATTTTGAAGCTTTGTTTCTTTGCTTTTCATTCTTTGTCCATGTTTCCTCAGCTTGCTCCGCACCTTCATTTTTTCTGTCTACTAATGGCTTCATTAGAAGCTTTGACTGGAGCTGATTATGAATTATGTTTTCTATATCCTTCAGGATATAATCCAAGGATGAAAGCACCTTTCTCAGAAAAGAAGTGCTTTGAGACCACGTGTGCTTTGCGTTCCATCCGTTAGTTTCCTTGTTTCCGGAACATACAGTATCTACTCAAGTCACCAAGGAGTACCCGWCTCCATAAAGGGAATATGACCATATAGTTAACGATCCAAGCTTTTAAAGTCCCAGGTGGTAGACACTCATCTTAAGTGTTTGTTCAGCCTTTTCACATATAAAATTCAGTCAATCATGATAAACTGACCTAAACTCTTGAAAAATGAGACAAAATAGTCTTCACCTGATAGCAGGTTTTCTCCTCGAAACAGGAATCCTTGATGGTGGTGCAGAGTGATCTGTAGTAAGCATTTCAGCCACAGGTAATGGGGGAGAGTTGCGACTCCTGCCAGGGAGTGTTAGTGAATAATAACACCATTTTAGTTTGTTCAGCTATTTCAGACACAAAGCTATCATTTGCATCTGAGKGAAGTACAAATTGTGTCTTTTTTCTCAAGTAGTGTATCAGAATTCCCAAACCTGTTTCAGTGGATGTGTGCACATTAAATGGGTCCACTTAAACCCTTTTAATATATTCAGTAAAATGGACGGAATTAGTGTCACATTCTTTTATGGCCTCTTTAGAAAGATGTCTGTCTATTGGGATGTCACTGTGTTAGTCGTTCACTTTCCTTCATCTCAGAAGAAATAATTTTAAGAACATTTTTAACATCTGGTGATGTTTCCAACCATAATATCAGCAAGATCCGCACCACTTAGTTTTTATAATAAGTGTTGCTCACAGTTTGGGAAACTGATATGGCAATATCAATAGCATCTCCTTACAGCATTTTTTTATCTTTCTTTTTTCATTTACAATGTCAATTGTTTGGTGGTAACTCTGATTCAGGTAGGACTATATTATCTCTATTGCTCTTGTCTCTTGTGAGTTTTTCTTCTCCCATTTTGAGACACTTCATTGTCAATTTCAGAGCATGTGGGTGATCTTTAGGTGTTTCAGTTTCAGACCATTAACCTAAATTTGATGTCTTACTTTGGGGGAACTGAAATTTTGTAGATTCTCCATCTGCAATCTTTTTAGGAGAATTTACTGTTTTCGTTTCAGAGTGTAAGTCAGCTGTGTCTAATTGTATAATTGTAAAATCTAATTCCTGTTACACTTGAAAGTGTTTTTCTGTCTTTAGCGACTCCACTGTTTTACTTTCCATACAACAGAAGTTGTTTCATGATTCGAAACACTGCCTTATGAGTTTTTTTATTCCACACAACCAAGAGCCAGTGTCTGTTTTGCCTCTCTAAACATTTAGCTGAAAGTGACCCCCCCAAAAAAAATTCCTTAATAATGCTTCACCACCACATTATGTCCATCAATATTGTCTTGTTTCTTCACCTTTCTTAAATCTGCCCACTGTATTAGTTCTGGCTGTAAATAAACATTTTAATTAAAATGAAAAATTTACTGCCCTTAAAAAGTGTACTAAGGGAAATGTGATAACAATCCTGGTGTTTGTGTATTAGAATACCTTAGAACTGCATTAAGGGAAGACACCAAGCTTTCGAAGTAGAAGATTTCGACTGGATTTGCCAAAATCTAGATAGATAATTGAACGTCAATAGTGGAATCCTGGTTCTCGTCACTCAATCTATAAACTGTCCCATCTATTTTGATCATCTATCAAATCCTTAACCCATGATTAATCTGAAAACAGCTTCAATTAAATGAGAAGGCTTTATCTTCACATGCTAGCATCTATGTAACTGCTATATTATAGGAAATTAAGCCACTGGCCACTAGGTGGCTTTGGGAAGACTGCTTGTAAGTGGGGAGGAAAATAACAGTAAATATTATACATATATTTGTTTATTCAAAATATTGGCAGTAAAATGTAATACCTTTATATATATATATTGCCAAATTTGCAATATATTCGCCATCTTCAGTGACTTTTGACCTAGCACCAGGGGCGGACTGCAGGGGCGCAACTGCASATTTGCTGAGGAATATCTCCCCCCCCCTGCCCCCCCCACACATTTAATGTCATTTACATATAAAATATCATCAGTCAATGTCCAAATCCTTAGAACGGCAAGAAATACTTACCTTTCATGGAAAGATTTGGCAACTCGCTTGCAGTTATGGAAGATAATTGAAGTTAATTGCGAGAGAGAAGCATCTTCCCAACAGGAGCAGGCCTCTGTTATAATAAGATATGTCCACACAGATGAAAGTTTGCTTCACTGCTGTGAAGGACACAACTGCTCAAGGCCTGGCAAAGAGTAAGATTGAAGTGATGGAGGAGAATTTAAGATTGGAGGAGGATTCACAAAGTGGCCCAAACTTTAATCCTGGAGAAAAACCCAGAGGCAATATTCATTAATTGCTGCAGCCACAGCCTCAATCTCCTTTTGTGTGATTCAGCATCTTTAAACAAAATGTTTAATTTTCTTTGGCACTCTTCAGAGACTCTATACGATCTTCTCTTCATCTGTCAAGAGATGGGACGTTCTGAAAGGAAATTGTGGAAATTGGACACTGAAGCCACTGAGTGACACCAGGTGGGAGATTCTGTTAAAGCCTTGCACTTTCAGCTTGGAGGAGCTCTTGATGCTCTGGAAAAGCTTGAAAAAATGGCCAAAGATGGAGAAATTGTATCCGAGGCTAAATCACTCTCTGAATTATTATTTTTGCATAATTTTTAGAAACTTTGTGGTTTTTCAAGCTGTTTTGAAAATCCTGTTTACAAAAATCTTACAATAGGGTCTTGAATACTGTATGAATGAAGGTGTAGAGGATCCATACGCTCGTCTCGTTCTATTTACACAGCAGGGCTTTCCGAAAAGAAAAGAAAATCATGCAGTTATTGCGC
>QMIH01001658.1:148002-164108 GCA_003987875.1 Clarias batrachus | reverse complement strand
TGTGTGCGTGCGCGTAATTTGACACCGACACATACACACACACACATACACACACACACACACACACACACACACACACACACACACACACACACACACACACACACACTCCCCGGCTGCACACACACGCTTTATTTACACAGAAAACTCAGCTCTGTCACGATTCTTTTCAAAGGTAAGGTGATGGTTCATTTGTTATTTGTTACGAGCATAATCCAAGGTTCCACTGTATATCCACCTTCCTTCTCTGCCCCATGTCAACCAACTCTCTTGCCCGCCCTGTCATAGTCCCAACATTCAAAGTCCCTACTTTCACTCCTAAACTCTTGCATTTTGTCTTCTCTTTCTCCCTACTAACACGCCTTCCTCCTCTCCTTCTTTGACCAACAGTAGCCCAATTTCCACCAGCACGCTGTAGGTTAACAATGGCAGTCATTGTTAACCTGTGCCTCGACCGATCTGGTATGGAAGTCCTATTAATGATTCGAACCCTTTGCATTTATACAGACTTGGGACTGACACATGAAGACACGGGATTGGGCCGTCTGTGTTTGACTTATTTTGTATTAATTATTTTTATATAAATATTTTTGGGATGTGGAATCATCGGTATTTCCACTATTTCTTGTRGGGAAATTTGCTTTGATACAAAAGTTCTTCGATATTTGATATACAAGCACGCTTCCGGGATGAATTATGCTTGCAATCCAAGGTTTAACTGTATAAATACAAAATTAGGAACAAACAGGAGTATCATCAAAACAGAAAACAACCACATACGAAATCTAACTCGAACATATGATAGACAAAAGAGAAAAGAAAAACAATGAACAAAATCTAAATAACAGAACAATCACATAGACCTGTGGAACTGAAGACTCAAGAAACAATGATATACAGTGGAACCTTGGATTCCAAAACACTCGTAAAACAAATCAAATTTTCTCATAAGAAATAATGAAACCTCAAATTTAGCCCCCCCCCAAAAAAACATAAAAATAATGAATACAATATATAAAGTAAAAATAAAATAAACTAACCTGCACTTTACCTTTAAAAAAAGTAAAAATAAATCCAAACAAATAAGTGTATCCATTTATGTGTGTATGTGTGTGTGTGTAATGCGCGTACACACACACATTAATGGAAAGATTGTTTTATCGAAAAAATTAGCAAGGAACATCGCTAGTGACACTCATATGAGCGCATACTAATGGAATCACTGCTGTAAAGTAAAAAAAAAAATGAACCAGCACTTTATCTTTGAAAAAAATCACAATAGAGCAGAGTTTCTGTGTAGAGCAGAGAGTGTGTATCTGTATGTGTGTGTGAAGCCGGGGAAGAGGGTGTAATGTGTGAGAGAGTATGTGTGTCGGTGTGTGTGTTGGTGTCAAATTATGCTCGCGCACACACATAGCACTAACTACACNACAACAAAAGTACAGGGCGCTTTGGCGCCCTCTAGAGGTTATCCCTGACACAAGGAACATCGCTAGTGACACTCATATGAGCGCATACTAATGGAATCACTGCTGTAAAGTAAAAAAAAAATTAACCAGCACTTTATCTTTGAAAAAAATCACAATAGAGCAGAGTTTCTGTGTAGAGCAGAGAGTGTGTATCTGTATGTGTGTGTGAAGCCGGGGAAGAGGGTGTAATGTGTGAGAGAGTATGTGTGTCGGTGTGTGTGTTGGTGTCAAATTATGCTCGCGCACACACATAGCACTAACTACACGCAGAGCTACGTGTCAAGATAAACCAGGTGCACTAGTGTCAAGCTTTATAATGTTTAATCTGAACCAGAACATTAACAATTTCTATAGCAATTGTTAAAACTAGTGAAAATAAAACCACCCCAAACAAGGAATATTGATGAAAATTGATGTTGACAACTCAGTAGGTTTATGTACAGTTATGAATTTATATGCAAAACAATCATTAGTGGAGAAAAAAAAAACTGCTGTAAACTGCACATATTAACATGAAACCATCCAAGGCAGTTAGAATGAATGATAATCTGTTTATGTAAAAAAGTGGTCTCCATTTTAAGGGTCTTTACAGAATTACCAAGTACACAGCAGTTCATAAAATCATGAAACTGATTCATTAATAGCTAACCATATCTTAAACATCCATGTCAGAAGATATATCCCATGGTTATTTAATGTTACTGTCATTCTTTGGGGAATTGATAGGTTTAAAAAAAAAAAGATTTATCCTATTCCAGAGCAGTGGGTATGTCAGGGTAAAAAGAGGGAAATATTAGCAGAGATTTTATCCACTGAGATTTGCTCAACTTTAAGTCTTATTATGTTTAATCTGAACCAGAAGATGAACTAATTCGATTTTTTTTTGTTGCACTGTGGAATTATGAACATTGCAATTGACAGTGTGGTAATGTGGGGACTTCCAAGCAAGATCCTGCTGCATTCTTAGTGTGAGAAGTGCTGAGGCACTGAGCACATACAATTAATAATAATAATAATAATAATAATAATAATAATAGAAATATGCAGTCAAAAATACAGTCAATTCTTCACTCACTGTCCACTTTATTTGGAAGACCTACCATTTTTGCAGTTATCAAATCAGACAATTACTTGGCATCATGCAGTGCTACAATGCTGTAGAATTTCAATTGACCCCCCCCCTTCCCCCCCCCCGCCCGTTACGCGATAATGCAAGGAGGGCGTGTATTTATTATTTCATTTATTTGTAATAAAAACGTAATACAATGCGCTATTAAAATATTCGTTGCTTTTCAAGATTCCAAGCAGACTCCCCGCACAAGGACACAAACATACCGTGCATTAATAATCTGCCGTGTGGTTGTGCTCGACTGTGGACATGCTGAAGGAGTTCGCTTTCCCCTGCTGGAATCTGTCACTCACGTCTTTGTAAGTTTATCATGCAGACTGAATACCCTGTCTCGGGTTCTGGTCGCTGTAGCCTCGCACTGACGAAGCGCAGCGGTTTGGGATCCGGTTCAAATTAATGCCGATTCACTTCTTCTCAAAGGAGACAGCTGTCGCAGACACGACGAACAACCGAACAAACAAGGATGATGACGGTGAGGATGTCGCTTCTGTTTGTCCGCCTTACAGCTCAGGCCGCGAGCGCGGCTTTTTACGGCAGGTTTCTCCGCTACGCAGTGGTACGCAGTGGTGTATGCATGGACGGTGCGTTTTCTCTTAAATAATATACTCGCGTGCATTGCAACGTGACCTTGGAGATGTGCTCGTGTTCCTGCAGAGTTCACAATAACGACTTTGTTTCCCCCCTTATGCTAGTCAGATACTACCAGAAAAAACCCTGACCCGTGTATATACTGTACTTATATACTGTACTTATATACTGTACTTATATACTGTACTTATATACTGTACTTATATACTGTACTTATATACTGTACTTATATACTGTACTATACACTAACTCGCTTGGTGCTGTTTGGTCTGTGTAATCATAGCTGTACACGCGTCTTTTTCAGCTATTGTTTCTGTTCTGCATTTATTTTTTTCCTGTATCTCGGGGACGTGAGCTTTGATTACTTCAGTCGTCATGATGTCGTGTGCATTTATTGCAAATAGATAACGCTATAGAGTTTGTGCTCTTTATTAAATCATGTCGAACGTGAATTTCCTTGAAAGCAGGCGCTACAGCATAACTGAACAGACTTAAAGCCATTGTTCAATAAACGTGTACATACCTCACTATAGAAAGAAGGTGATATCTGGGGATTTTTCTTTCCCGCCAGACTTGTGTTAATGTATAAAATCCACAAGACAGTGTTAGTAACAAAATAGCTCTCAGATAAAACTATCATATACAATGTCCTTTTTAAAAAAAGATTACTCATATTTTAAGAACATGCTGCAGACATATCAGGTCTGATTTATGATCTGTAGATTTTATGACTAAGATTTTTTACTCAAAATCCGCAGCAGTCCAGTGGAAAATTATATATATATAACTTAATTATGCAATCAAATCAGGATTAGAAGAGGGATTTACATTGAGAAGTGATACCATATATGGGAAGATGAAGTACAGTACACTTCCTCTAATGACATTCAAATATTAAGGAAGTTTTGAATGCATTATGTTATGGACAAACAGAAGAAAYTAGAATCGTCCTGGTCCTGTGATAGGTGATCCCCAGTGAGGAGGTTTGTTATGTTTCAGACATAGCGTTCACTGGCACAGTGCTTGGACAATGCTGGGCTGCGGAGTAGCTGGGCTTCCAAATAAATACATTTATTGGTGTTTTGGGAAATTATAAATTAATCAGAGCCTAGCTATTTTGTTTTCAGTCATCATAAATGTTTGAATCAGCTAAACCTTTGCATACCATCAGGGTAAGAGTTATTTTATTTCTGGTTCTTTCTTTAATATTTTATATAAAGACCTTCTTAAAGTCAATATAAAAGTCATCTGTCATACAGTATATTGGACATTTACATATAGCTATAACATTAAGACCATCTGCTTAACATTGTGTACTTCAATATTGTGCTGCCAAACAGTTCTTGATCCATTGATGCATGGACTCCACATGAGCTCTGAAGGTGTGCTGGGGTATCTGGCACCACTATGTCAGGAGCAGATCCAAGTCCTGTAAGTTGTGAGCTGGGCCCTCYGTAGATTGAACTTGTTTGTCCTGCACATGCCACAGATGCTCATTTGGATTGAGATTTTGGTCCAGTCACCACATTGATTTATTTACTGTTCCATAAACCCTCCCGAAAGAGGCCAGTGCCATAAAGAAATACTATTGCTATTAAGATGTGCCTGGTCTGCACGTTTAGGTACAGTAGCGGTACATATGAAAGTGTAAATTTAGTGCTAGAATATGTAAAGAATTCTATGGCTAATATATGCAGCAGTTAAAATAGCTGTCCCTGATCTCTTTTGCTTTTTACATTGGCATGGATGATTCAGTAATACAGTAGGAGGCTTTGCTTTTTTAAAATAAGAAATTCAGATATGTTGTTTTGTTCACCAGTTCAACAGTGGGATCAAGTTAGGGACTAAAAGGCAATAACACTGCACCAATTTAATTCTATTTTATTTTATAGCGCTTTTGAAAATTGACACTGTAGCAAAGCAGCTTTACATAATCAAAGGAAATTATGAAAGTTTGTATGAAATGTGAATGTGTATGAATCAAAATGATTAGATAGTCTCAGATGAGCAAGCTGAGGGTGATGGTGGCAAGGAAAAACTCCCTGAGATGGCAATAGAAAGAAACCTTGAGAGGAACCAGACTGAACAGGAAACCTGTTTTGGGTGAACAGGTCATCCTCATTTGGGTTTTAAAGGATAGCAGGGATTGATCTGCAGTCATAATGTGTGTTAGGCAGCTGGAGTTTCTATATAACAGTTGATTTCTTTAAGTTAATATCCAGTCCAGTTTGCTGTTGAAGGCTCAGGTAGACTATAGGAAAATCCAGTCCTGATCTATCAAGCGAATGCAGTCACAAGTCCTCAGAGAACAGCTGTCGGCATCAGCCGAGGCCAGGACTGTCTTCATGGAAAAATGGAACCATCCACAGTCACCACACACATCCCAAGCAGACCACCCCGAGCATCCATGCGACGAGATCTCCAAACAGAAGCAGGGCACCAGGACTAGTCAGACAGGTCCAGAGGGCAGAGGGGGTCTGGGTCACTGGCAGCTCAAGAGCAACATGTGTAGCTCGACAGAAAGACAGGAAGATGGACAAAGAGAGAGAGAGAGAGAGAGAGAAAAGAGGGAAAAGAAGAGAGGTGAGAGCAGAAGAGAAGGAGCGAAAACAGTTAGGTATGCTCACAGTCACATAATGTATAAAGTGAATGTATATATAGTGTAGAGTGCAAGCAGGGACAACGGCAGGTCTACTGTAAGTATGACAGCTTAGCTAAAAAGAAGGATTATAAGACAATAGCAGTTCATTCAGATACAGTCAAAAGCATTATTTTAAAATCGATGCGAAATTTCACAGGGAGCAATGTGCAATGTGGATAAGACAGGGGTGATGTGCKCRTATCTTCTGGTTCTAGTGAGGACTCTYGCTACTGCATTCTGTCCTAACTGAAGCTTATTTTACACACCTAGTTGAACAACCAGACAGTAAGGCATTACAATAACCCAACCTAGAGGTGATAAAAGCATSAACTAGTTTTTCTGCATCGTTTGGTGACAATATATTCCTTATCTTGGCAATATTTTTGAGGTGAAAGAATGCTATCTTAGTAATATTATTTACATGTGCTTCAAATGTTATCCAAACGCTTTCTTCTTTCTACAGTGCATGTTGTCCTATGACTAAAACCTCTGTCTTAACAGGATTAAGCAGACAGAAGTTAATTAACTTCCAGTCTCTTATGTCCTTCACACATTGCTCAACTTTATTAAGCAGTTTTTTCTCATCTGGTTTTGCTGAGTCATATAAATATATGTCATCAGCATAACAATAAAAACGAATACAATGCTTACGAATTATGTTGCCCAGAGGAAGCATGTAAAGAGAAAAAAGCCGTGGGCCTAAAACTGAACCCTGTGGAACACCAAACTCCACTCCACAACATGCAGAATAGTCATCATTTAAATTCACAAACTTATAACGATCTGTGAAATAGGATCTGAGCCAGTAGAGGGCCTTTCCCTTAATTTCTACTACATTTTCTAATCTGTGAAGGAGAATACAATGATCAATCAAAGCTGCACTGACATCGAGTAACACAAGYAYAGTGACGCAACCCTGATCAGAGGCCAATAGGAGGTCATTTACTACTTTAACAAGTGCTGTCTCTGTGCTGTGATGAGGCCTAAATCCTGACTGATACAGTTTGTGTATGCTATTTCTGTGTACTGTAGATGTGAACATTGCTGCTGCGCTACTATCTTTTCCAGAATCCTAAAGATAAAAGGGAGCATATTTTCATAAAATTCTAGAGCAGTTAAAATAAAACAAAATAAATATTTTTTGAGACACACCTATTGAAAATATAAATGTTTGAACACCCCTGTGAAATATATAGGAAAACATATAGAAGGGTTGCATTTATTTGAATTACACTCCCTTCCACCCCTTTTTTTTTTAACGGTGCTTCTCCAATTACACAGGGTCTAAAGTAATTAGACAATTGAATGATAAGCAGTTGCCAGCATGGCCATATGTGACAGTTTTCTTTGTTAGTTCATCACTTCTTATCTGGTGTTGATTAGAAGTGATGACTTTGCATTTGATTTCCATGGGAACTTTTAGTGTGGTCCAAAGACATGTTGATTCAAGTGAAGGAGACCATTATCACAAACAAAACAGGAAATGTCAAGAGCAGCCTAATCAACAATTTGGTGCACTCCTAAAATAAGGAATACACTGGTAAAACCTATAACACCAAAATGCCTGAAAGACCAGTGGTCAACCAAAGGGGATAATCACAGAATCCTTTCAAATATGAAGAAGATAGTATAAAGGATAGCATCAGAAAAGTAGTTTAAGGATGGTCAGCACTTTTTATCAGTACAAGAGCTACCTTAGATAGACTTGAGATTGGGTTGAGCT
Organism: Clarias batrachus; assembly: GCA_003987875.1. Taxonomy (NCBI): domain Eukaryota; kingdom Metazoa; phylum Chordata; class Actinopteri; order Siluriformes; family Clariidae; genus Clarias; species Clarias batrachus. Next base: position 156,558 of record QMIH01001658.1, on the reverse strand, counting down.
CTGGGGCCTCATGTATAAAACATGCATTGAGACTCGTGCATGGAGTTCAGAGTAAAACTTTACATTTACATTTATAAAATATTGGTTTATACACCTGCATCATTTCAACAATCTTAAAATGTAAATAGGTCATTTACATCTCCTTACATCCTGTTTACATCCTCCCACAAATATCTACAAATTGTCTATGCAATTTCCCTCAGATTTAAATCTGAGGTGTCCTATTGATTTTGTAGTGTCAGTGCTGCTTTGAAATATTGGGCATGCTTTTGGACTGGCGAATTGGGCTAGAGATCCAGACTTTAATTCAATGTTTCAAATACAAGGAACCCCCAGGAAGCCTCCATGTCCGGGTCCTGTGGAGAAGATTCTGTCAGATAGTATTCAGGAAAACAACTGTTTCTCCATTTTATTTTGCACAGCTTTTTGAGGAGTCATTATGATATACTTATCCAATCTACATGGATTTGAAAAGGGTTATTATTGTCTGCTTTGACTATTGATCTGCAAGCTACTCAAAGAGTACAGGGTGTCTGTGCCACTATGTTTTAGTCTATGCAAACGTACAGTGATTGTTGTGTCTGAATTCATGTCATTAGGTTAAAACATTGTAGACACAGCCACTTTTGTAGATGTGTCCACTGAGGAGACATAGATGGCAGTTATTCATGGATGATGTTCTCCTGGCATCAACACATGTGGACCTCTGACACACTTAAACATTTGACTGTTGAGTTTAAAGCCCCACCATGTCAGACTTTGGTTGTCTGCCTTTAGGTGATAGGAGACACTTTGTCCCTTAGTGCAAGGCTTGAAGTAATTTGGGACAATAAGGGGTAACAAATAACATGCTATAGTAACTGGGTTGGTGCATGAAGTTCATGCTGGAGCATAATTCGCCCTCCCCCCCAAAAAACATTTTTGTTTACTACTTGTAAATGTCTATGTCCTTTACCTCATCTGTGATCATGAAGTATGAGTTGTCACTAAAGGAGTATGGTACAGGCAACAGGGGTTCCTCTGTTGTTCTTGCTCACTGTGATGGGCTCAGCAGTCCAGGAGAGCTTTATAGTAGAGCCACAGCACTACATCAAGATTATGGACAAACAGTAATAAAGAGGTTGTCTCTTTAGTGATCACCGTCAATGATCAACCCCTATCTGATCAGTCATTCATGTGGCATGAGCACAAGTTACTACAAGTCATGCAGATACAGCTCAAGAGCTTAGGTTGGCTTAAGTAACATTAAATAATTCAAGCATGGAATTATTTAATATGTTGAAAATGCAGGACTAACCAATCAGGTCACCTCAAAGCATGCAGGACATTTGGTTTTAGCCTCATATGGCAAGATTACACAATTCACCATTTTGAAGCTAACAATTACTCCTGTAAAACAGCCAAGTACACAGACTCAAGGCCCTAGGGTCTGAGGGATGTATATGCCATCCGCAGTGTCAGTTCATACATTTGACAATTTAACATTGGTTAGGGAGGAATCTTTACCCATTTTGCAGTGGAAGGATTGTTAGCTCTTTTATTCTGTTGGCTGGTGATCTTGATGCACGCAAATATCTGCTCAAATCTCTGTAATTAAGGATGTGGATATGATGTTTGAATGCATATGATGTAGTACTGAGAATGTATTCAAACTTTCATTAACTTGTGCAACTGTACTTGTGATATGTGTTGCCGATGTTTGTTCTTCACCTGCTGATGACACAGTTGCACGTTGGGTTTAGTGTCCTGAGTTTCTACATTTGTCACAATTTACAAATAAAACTTTCTATAGCATTGTCTTATTCTTAACCACACTTGCATTTTTGGCAGAAAATGCAATATTCTTTAAATCGTGTTCTTGTTCAATCTACGCATTGGTTCTGTTCAAAATCAATGTTTTTCATGCAGCTTATTAATAGTGTAGACAGTATTTATAAAAAGAACAAACAAAAACACACACACAAAACCCTAAGAAAAGTGTAGCCATATATACAAAGTTTTGTATAAACCAATAGGGTATTTAGACTATTAAATTGACTGGCCTTCAATTTTTTTTACTCTCAGCTGATTAGCGGAGGGACCACAGTCAATGCTGAGGCAGTATGGGACCATGTGGCCATGGCTGATCGTGAGCTGGCATTTAAGGCAGGAGACGTCATTAAGGTCCTGGATGCTTCCAACAAGGATTGGTGGTGGGGGCAGATTGATGATGAGGAGGGGTGGTTCCCAGCCAGCTTTGTACGGGTAAGACTGGCATTGACGTTATTATTTCCCYGATTAAATGTCATTGATAACTCACTAATTTATTGACATATTTTAACACTTTGTAACAGTGCTGCAATAATATTTTCTTTTTAAAAAACATGAAGAAAGGAAAAAAGACATTTGAAGCAGATGACAAAAGGAAAAAGAGATGCGCCTGCATCAAGTTTCATTTTCAGCATGAATCTTTGGTTGTAAAAAAAATTGCCACAATGTTAATTTGGCAACATTACAGATTAACCTGGATTGAATTTTTTTTTTTTTTAAATGTTCTCCCTAGTTTTTTTTTTTTTTTAGTTTTTTTAACTTGCAACCTGACCAGGACTCTAATCTGTATCTCAGCAGTGAGAGCAGTGAAAGCTAACAAGGACCCACCAGGGAACCTGCTGCTGAGGCTAGTAAAGGCACACACATTGCTTTGTCAAACAACGGACACCACAGATTAACACAGGTTATCCAAGTCAAAAAAATGGTAGACAATTTTGTAATTTAACAATTAAAAATAAACACCTAGCATGGGTCGTATGAACAAGTTGTACAAGTATTACATGTTTACTGTATTATGGGGTTTATACAATACCCAAATTACATAATCTCTAAAGTACTGTAGATATTTTACAAATCTACTGTATGTGGGGAATCTGCAGTGTAGAGGTATGATTGTGACATGTCTAAATCGTGAGCAAAGACATTCATTGTTTTTCCACCTTCATGTTGTTTAATAACCTTTCAATTTCACTTTCTAATTGAGATGTCCCCCTTTGCGTATGGCTGTTATTGGTACCACTCGTTGTGCTGAATTTGTGAGCCATGAGTTTCATTTGTTTTTGCAAACAGTTCCAACAAATACAGTACATATCACACTAATAATAACCCCAGCATTCTTTGACAGTGAGCTGAGGAAAATCAATGCATTGGAGGAGAATAACAAAAGTTGAAGACTCAAACAGGACCCAATTAAATTTGATCTCATTTACCCATATTCATTGCTAGACTTACATATTGGAACAAAATTTATTTTTGTCATTTTTCCCAAGGTTGAACCTCACACTCCTCAACCACAAACAAAAAAGGTTTTCTATATCAACCCTATAGCCACTCGAAGGTTCCAAATCACAACAGCAAAGGTGCGTTTTTATGAACTTTACCTTCACCTGCCAAGAGTTTGTCAAACACGTCATGAGCATCAAACCAAGTCAAGTGAAGATTGTGCTTTTAGTGTCCATCATGATAAAGCCTGTAGACTTTATTCCAAAGTAGAAGGCTTCACTATAATTTAACATTTGTGATGTGGCTATTTTGAATGCATTGTTTAATGTAAGTGTGAGTTGTAGGCATTTTCTTTTGCATTTCAACATCATATGTGTGTTTGCATTGTAGCTTTAGAATTTGAAGGTGCTGGGCAGATTTTTGACCTTCATGTTCAGTCGATATCTCATGTTTAACATGCTATTATTTGTTCCACTGGTTTTATTTAAGGGTAAGCCAACCAATCCCGCTCTGGCAAGTACTCCTAGCAGTAGTAAAACACCTATTACTGATCTACTGTATTACAACATGATTTACTGTCCCCTCTGAAAGTACTGAACAGACAATGTCAATTTTTTGTTGACAACCATACTGTACATAGGAATATTGACCGAGGGAAACAACAGTATTTATTTACGGAAACATTGTAAAACCTGTCAAAATATAAGTGAGTTTTATCAGAGACAAACACCAGAGGGCAAGGGTGAAGCGATGAATCTTGCAATCCATCATTTAAAGGTAATTTTAAAAAGACTAACTGTATGGCCATACCACAAGATGCAAGCAGAGCCAGTAGTCAGTAGTCTCGCTTACAGTCTAAAGGCCAGATTGGAAATCATGAAGAAATGTAGAGATGAAATGTAAATATTCTGCAACCAACATTAACTCTTATAAAAGTGAAGGAAAAGACAAGTGTAGAGAAATACAAGATCTGCTCATGTTTCAAAATACACAAACTCACCAGTCACCAGTACGGTGGAGATACTGTAATGTAATGACTTGTCCGGAAGATGTCTCCGGAACAGGCTCACTTATGGCGTCAAATCTGTGTCAGTAAACACACAAAACAAGAATCATAAATGTAAAAATAAAATTTGTAAGTGCATAACTAACTCAACCGTTAACCTAAAACTGTAAGCATAAAATAAATAAATAAAAAGAAATGAACAACACAGAAACTACAACTTGCAAATAAACTCCTGATTTCTCTTAGGATTTCAGTTTGATGCATTATGTTTACAGTTTTTTATTTGTTCATTGCACATTTTGGTATAATAACTCCTTCTCTATACAAAGTTTGTTGATGGTCTCCCACTGCACTACAGAATGATTGTGGAGATGACACAATTAACAAGAACAATGTGCACAGATGGATAAACATTATCCATGGTTAATGGATTTTAACGAAAAACCATTACTGAAGACAACTTATGGAGAAGGAGGATTCGCGATTTTAGAGATGGCGCATGCTGCATGCTGGAGACTATATTGAGTAGTACGTTTCTATAGAGTTACTCTACCACCATGTGCAATTTGAAGGACCTGTGTCAGTTAATTAAAAGGTTATGTCCATTTGGCATTACTATATATGATCTTGTGCATCAGCAGCGTCAATATAATGCATTAGTAATCCTCACACTGTAATATACCCACGCACTGTGTTTTCCACGCATCCAGATAAGTGTGTTTCCCCTGTGTTCTCAGTGATAGCTCATTTTCTGTGGGATTGTGTGTGCAGTTGATTAAATATGTACACAGTAGTAGCATCACTGTTTTGATTTGATCATGAGACTTCAAGGACGACTATTTCCACCGTTTCTTAATTCTAACAGGAGCAAATGGATAACCATTGTAGAGTTTAGAGGAACTAGACGTTACCATAATCATTGCTGGATTACAACAATGTATCAAATTCAACTCATTAAAGTTTTAATATGTTGTAATGTTTGTGGGAAACCTCCTTTCCACCAGTATAAGGTATTCCAGTAATAACACAGACTACTTCCTCTGCCATGCAGTAAAGTTTATTTGTGTCTGGTTTTGAGATAACGATGACATGCGCGCACACACACTAAATAAATAAACAAACAAATAAATAAATAAATGTCCAAACAAAAGAATACACTTGAAGAACTAGACAGGTACAGTTCTAATTGGATATATTAGTAAATTAAACTTAATGCAATAACTCTATCTGCTAAATAAGCATCCTTAAAAAAGCGATAATTATAGATGTGTGTCTTTATGGAGAAATGAAATGAGAAATGGATGAGTCCTTTGACACAGAAGGTTGATCACTAAGGGGCACAGAGTACCGGTTGGACCACAATACCTGCAAGATGAGGAAAGGGTCCTGCTGTGTACTGTTATCATTAATGATGAGCTAGTTGGACATTTTCAGGTTGAAGATGGACTGAAAATCAACTTCCAAACCTCCTGCTGCTTCATGGAAGTCACTTTTCTAAAGCCGTGTTATGAGCTGAACATTTAAGGCCAGGCAGACCAATGCTCCATTGCAGGCGTCAGGGTGCACCTCAGCTTAACTAGCCAGAAAAGACATGAGCATGACAGATTGATGACCTGGTCCCCTTCCTCACCTGACTTCAATCCTGTTGGATTAAACTCCTGGGCCATCCTAAAGCATGGTTTACTGTCAGATTCAACAGTCCACCTCTTGAAAACATATTTAAACATATACCTGTAACATATTGTATCAATGAATAAATAATTGTGGAGGCTCATGAAAGACAATGAAAAGATAATATTTTTAAAAAAAAATTATATTCATATATTTATATTTTATGTTCAATTATATTCAGAAAAAGTTCTGAGTTTTATTTTTGATTTTTTCTGTGTTGTTTCATGTTTGCCATTCCTTAAATAATATCAAGAATAACSTGGAAAAGAATCATTTGAAATGTAGTTGACTAATAATTATGCACACTAATAACTTTCCTGATTAAGAAAAATGTTACTTTTTCTTCGGCAAACATTGTATTTTAATGTGAAAAACAAAACATTTAGAGTCAGCTGGGATGATTAAAGAAATTAAAGAAATTAATCTAAGGAATTACATTTGCCTAATAGTGGAAAATGCACTGTAATGTATAGCCAAAGCAATATAATTAGCCTTGACATTCCAGTACTTTCAGAGAAGACTGCATATATATTTGATAACTACCTTGAGCTACCTTAGACAAGAGTGGGTGTTGAATGAGCCCGTTCTTTTCTTAGTTTAAAAAACGTCATRGGTAAACGTAATCTTTTATCTCTTGTATATAGCTGTGGGTGAACCAAGAAGATCGAGCAATTAAAGTAGCTGAGGGCAGCAATGAGGTCCAGAATGGCCACCTGGATGCAGGTAGCGATTGCCTCTGCTTGGGTCAGCCACTCCAGAACAGAGACCAGATGAGRGCTAACGTAATCAACGAGATCATGAGCACAGAGCGTCACTACATCAAGCACCTGAAAGATATATGTGAGGTACTGTTATTATCCACACATTCTCTCTTGCCAAAAACAAATATGTGAGCAATCAATTATAATCATTCTGTTTACTTTAAAATGGCATGTTTTCTTTAACTTGATGGGCTTTCAAAAAAGTTCTGAAAAAGATAAAAGATGTTTCGTCCTATTGTAGGAAAACTAACAGGGATGCTTTTGGAATTTTGAAGTAACTGTTTGCACTTTCATTTATTTCTTGCTCACTTAAATGCTCACTTGCGCCATCAATCTTTCACACACGTAAATTGTATTCTAACTCTCTTCCTTGCACATGCTCAATGTCAAACAACACTTCTGTTTTGAAAGCATTCTTACTTACAGCCTTTTCACCTGCCTAAAACTTATTACTGTATCCTAGTACTGTACTGTTGTAGTACTGTATATACAGACATGGCTTTGAGAATGAGACAAATATACATTTTTTTAGAACATTTTTTTTCAATGGATTTTGCAGCCCTACTTCGAATGTGCCATGTCATATGACAAACAGACGTGCCCTTAAAGAGGCAGGTGAACGGTAGTCCACATGTTATAGATAGGCAGACTCCAGTCCGCATCCAGACCCAAATGTGGTTGAATCTGGACCGACGCCAAAACAAACATGCTAATTTAATCATAATCCAAATGAGTTCTCAATGAAGTGCGCAACTGTGATTTCGTGCAGGATGAGTTCTCACCCCCTTCCTCTCCCTCACCACTACGTGCTCGCTCACTCACTCACGGCAGCCAGATTTACGTACCGGTCACATGCTCTGGATCAGGCCGGTAAACAGGCAGTCTCATCGTCCGCGAGCAGTGCGAATTTCGTTTCAAAAAGGCAGTCCGGTGAATAAAAATCAAGCTTACCGTGTAATGTCAGAGGACATTAAGGTCATTTTAATTTCATAATGCTAGCATCAGACTACAGGAAAACATCCCCATCACAATTATGCTGAATTCCTGGACAAGCTGATTAAAAGAAATTCCAAACTGGCTTTGAAGATTTCCCTCTGGGAAAACAAGTCTTGCTGTGCATCGAAAATCCATTTCTTGTCAAAAATATTGCAGAATTCTGAAGAATGAAGCCACAAAAGTCGTCCAATGGGCCAGTGCTGATTCTCTGCAAACAGAGCTAATTGAGCTAAAAAGCATAGCACTGCAGGAAGGTCACTGTGACCTTGTCACCATCTGGACAAAGATGGTTACTGCAGCAGGTGTTCCTCTCCTGCAGAAGATGGCTCTTCAAATTCTCACAATGTTTCCCTCAACATACTGCTGTGAATCTGCTTTTTCAACTATCATTGAAAAATGGTGATATGGTGAGATGATATGGTGGAAAACACATACGGCAGCACCCGCACCAATGAACACCTCCATCAGAGTCTCCGCCTGGCCCTCACACGTTTTATTTCACACGTTCAAACAACCGGTGGCACAAAGAAGGTGTGTGTCATCTTTCACACTAAAAAGCCTACCATGTAATTTTTTTTTTGTATATAGTTATATAACACACACACACACACACACACACACACACACACACACACACACAGAATATATTAGGAAACTTGTACAGTACTGTGTGTAAAAAACTGTCCTATATACTATCTTTTAAATACATCTCTGTGATTAGAAGATAGTTGACTATTTCTATACATCTACAGAATGGTCAATTTGCAGAAGACTTAGAGCACAACAAAGTGAGGAGACTTTTAGCTGCTGTAAAACATTTGAATGGTAAATGACAATCCCAGCCAAGGTGGCTTGGAGCCCACTGCAGTC
>QMIH01001658.1:104991-136793 GCA_003987875.1 Clarias batrachus | reverse complement strand
GAACAATCATGGAATTTTCTCATGATTAGAAAAGAAGTAGTACAGTATCTCCATATGATTGCCAGAGATTCATAGAATCAAGATTACTGCCATCTAGGGTTTGAATGGACAGAGGACACTCCAAAGGGGGAAGGACAAAGTCTTGATAGTGTGGAGGCAGATCAGGTTCTGATCAGGTTCTGAATTAGTGAGAGCATGGACAGTGCGAGTCCTGTTGTCTAAAGTCACAACGACAAGAAGAAAACAGTGAAAGGAGTTTTACCTGTAATCAACATATTTTGTGATATGTGAGGTGTTTTTGTCCATTTTTTTTCCCTCAGTGACTATCGTTATGTGGCTGCAGCATTAGCCGTCATGAGGAATGTGACACAGCAGATCAATGAGCGCAAAAGAAGACTGGAGAACATTGATAAGATTGCTCAGTGGCAGGCATCAGTTTTGGACTGGGAGGTTAGTATATATGTTTTGTATATTTTGGACTTTTAATTGTAATTTAATTTAATTTTAGTTGTAATTACATTTTTCCTTCTTGATTACTGAACAAGTGCATCTTATTTTTTTCTAATTTACAGACTCCAACATGCTTCTATTAAAGTTCTATTAAATTTTATTTAATTTAGGTACGGTACATAAAAGGAATGCATGTACTGCATATACTGTACAGGTTCCCATTTTACTGCCAGAGTAGCTCTGTCACCTACAGTAACATTTCTCACACCCTTAACATGTAACATTTTATGGATTTGAATTGAGTAAACAAAAAGTTGGGAAGTGTTAGCTCAGTGGGCTACTGCTCCAGCCTACTGACCAGAAGGTTGGTGGTTCAAGCCCCAGATACATCGAGCGGCCACTGTTGGGTCTTTGAGTAAGGCATTAACTCCGTCCGCTCTGGCGCACTGTAGCTTTTTAACTTGCAATAGGAGAAGAAACAATTTTTTTCTACTGTAAAGTATGGGTACTGTAACAAAAAAAAGGCTTCTTCTTCTTTCTTCTTTTTTTAGTGCAGTGAGCTCTTTTATACCTTTTATTTTTTCAGTATAGTTTTTGCTATTAATTTTTACACTCGTGCATAACTTTCATTATGTTAAATTAGAAGCTACTCTTTTTTATGTCTTTGTCTTTGACTCCATGTTTCCATAAAAGTGATGTTTATAAATCATGTAATCAATACTAAATATATGATAATAACCTGTAGTGTTATACATTTGATGTAGTTTGGGTATGACGGCACAGTGGTTAGCACTGGTATTATTTTTTTATAATTGTATTCTTAAGCCTTTTCTTACGAAGAGAAACCTCCAAGAACTGTGAATCTTTGCAAAAACATATATGAAGTCTCCTAAAACCATGAGACCAAAGTTGAACTTTTTGGACATAATTCAAAAACGTACTAAAGTGGAAGTGATGTGGAAATCAAATCATATCAAATGAAATTAAATGAGTTATGATCGAGTTCAGTGGAGATAAATAATGGTGGAGATAATTAACGGTAACACCAATAGGACCTTTAACTGCCGTATATGTATCATTCTGCATCCTAGATGTTCTACAATTGTTAATTACACTTACTGTCAGTCGCAGAATGGGTGACACCCTGATGAAAACCACACTCAAAGTCACAGAAGAACTTGCATCTGATAATCTTATATATGTAATCCTAAAAAAAATCACTTTTTTTACTCCTTAATGCTTGGTTCTAAGTTGTTCCAAAACACCTATAAACCAGCCATGTTCCTTTACACAACACACTTCAGCACAACTAACTCTCACTTTTGACTCAGCTAAATTTTGTACAGTGGTTTACATTAAAGAAACTTTTACTGTGACACTCTGCAAGCGCCTAAAGATGCAAATTAAAAATGGGTTGTTTGTCACAACCCCAAGAGCAGAAACAATGCAGCACATCACCCAAAGACCACCATACCCACAGAGAAGCATGGTGGTGAGAGCATAATTCTTTCTTGCCGTCTTTCTTCAGCTGGAACCGAGCCCTCTATTCAAGGTGGAGGGGACCATCAATGGTACTGTATATACTGTACAGTACCAATCAATTTCGAATTTGAATTGAATTTTGCTTTTACTAAGAACCAGTGGGCAATCATTATTTTATTATTCGGCAACGATGATTTCCACAAGTAGATAAGAAAAAATTAATGTAAAGTTAGGAAAAAGGAACAGAATCTTTAATGTTATAATAGTTCTATGAACCAGAAATAGCATGTAGAAAAAAGACAAATGGTTCGTCTAAGCAGTGGTAAAATGGTAATACAGTTTAGAGCTCATAACAGCTTATTGCAAAAGAAAAAAAGAACTGTGTCTGCACTTTTGAACATCTTCATGAATCTTTATTACCATAATTTCATTTTTATTGTTACTTGGCTTTCCATCACTTGACAACAATAGCCATTTATTAATATTTAGGCACATTCAATGTTCTTGGGTTGTTAGGTTCCAGAAAGGTAAAAGTTTTCTCTACAAAGTGCCAGTATGAACTAAAACCTGGAATTTTAATAACAGTGAATAAAAGTTTTATTTAAGAACATGCATAATCAGTGCAAACTATAGTTTGTTTGGTAACCAACAGATACAGTACGTTTTTGTACAATATGTATGGAATTACATAAAAAATGCATGCACACCCTAGTGAACTTGGTAGCCACACACACACACACACACACACACACACACACACACACACACACACACACATTAAATAAGTAAGTAAATATATAAATAAACAAATTAATAAAAATCTTAGTATCTAAAAAAATCTAATCTTAATCTAAAAAATAGTAGTTTTTAATCTTTCTGTGCAAATATTTTGTTTCATGTCATTATTTTACATAATAATACACATGAGATGTTTGTGTTCCTGGTCTGTATTTTGCTTTAAAGGTTTTGTTCTTTTGATAGCTAAGCATGTCAAAATTTAGTYGAGAATGAGTCAAGATGAATTATTAGTTTGAACCTCTGTGCAGGGTAATGACATTTTGGACAGAAGCTCCGAGCTGATCTACACAGGTGAGCTGTCCTGGATCTACCAACCTTATGGGAGAAGTCAACATCGCGTCTTCTTTCTATTTGACCACCAGCTGGTGTTGTGTAAAAAGGTACATGTGTTTTTTCTAATGAAAAGATTCTTCTGAGATTTTGCTCTAAGCTAATATGATTGGATGACCTAATTGCTGCAGATTTCTCAGATGCACATTTGTGTCACAAGTCTCCTGCTCTACCATATGCTTGTACCCATGGTACCATTGGGTCTGGTTCTGTTGATATGATAACAGGCTGTGAAATTCAAACAATACTCACGTTACTGCTCCAATTTGGGCCGTGTGACAACATTCCCCACTTACCACCAACACCAGCCTGAAGTGTTAGTTTCAGATTAGTTTGGATTCATGTTGATGCCAAATTCAGAAAAGTACCTGTAAATCTGTATAATCACTAAGAATAGGGATTAGAGATTACCGCTCGCGTTGCAGGGGCAGACAGAGGTGATCCAGTCATCCAGGTGAGGTTATTTGGTCTTGTCTTGTCAACTGTACTGTTTTTTTGATGAATAAATATGTTTCACTACTCATGTAAATTGCTCATACAGTCTGATGAAAGTTGTTAAGTGTTTAAGTATGTAAATCCTCCAAGGTCAAAGGATTCTCCCCTGTATGAAAAAGCTTGTTACGTAAATAATGTACAACCTCAAATGTAAAACTACAAAATTATTGATTAAAGCAAATGCTCGTTAACTGATGATGCCGCGCAAAACCTCATTTTTAAATGCATTTTGATCCATTGTTAAACACTACATTTGTAACGATAGTAACGTAATGTTGTCATTGGTAACCATAATTAAATTACATGCATTTAAAATGCAATGCATTACTGCGTTATCAGAAAAAGTAATTCGATTACAGTAACGCTTTACACAGTAACACACTATACCCAACTCTGGTACACACACCACCAAGCAGTCCATACAGGGCCATCCTTAGCCAGATAGCAAGAGGCCTCCAGGAMACGTGATCTCGAGATGAGAGAGTGCCGTGTATAGATCGACAGAGAGAGTTTGAGTTTTTATACATATTTTATTGTGAGACAGTTTAAGGAAAAATTATTTACATTTTCATATATATAAATATAAAATGTATATCATGTGATGTTTTTTTAAAAATATTTTATTTAAGCATACCCTTGCAGTTTTTGTCTCTTCACACTCATGAGCACATAGTCTCACACTCTGACTCTCTGTCATGAGTGTGCAGGCATGTTTTTATCATTGCTCTTACCCAGGCTACTGTCCGTCTCCATCGTTTGTGTTTTCTCCTTACTAGGAGCAGGTTTTTTGTCACCTGTTGCGAGGGTTCTGAGCAATTTACTTTTTCCTGGGAAAAGTGTGTTGACCACTTGCCTCCTTAGTTTTTCAGTCAGCTGTAGAAATTGGTTTGTTCTGCTTTTTTTTTCTTAATGCATGCATTCATTTTATATAAAGTCTTTTTTGTTTTATCTCAGTGATTACGGCTTCCAACTCACGAAAATAAAAAAATAAAAGCATCTTAAAATATTCTAATATTTCATTTTGATTTAGAATAAATTAATATCCATACAGTTTAAATACTCTCAGTTTAGTTCAGTCCTCACATGGAGAATCCTGCTGACTTGACAGCTGTCCAGAAGCTGATCATATACACATTCCTAGGGGAGCCACTGGAGTTGCTGTATTTAAGCATATTTAGAGAATCCAATAAATATACTTCAATACATTTATCCAAATCCAAGTTTCTAGAAGTCCAGTACAAATGTCAACAGTCGTGATGATTTGGGTTGTTGGTCCATTGTGTTTTATCAGGTTCAAAGTCAACACAGCCGTGTACCAGGAGATTTTAGAGCACTTCATGTTTCCTCTTGCTGACAAGCTTTATGGAGATTCCAATTTAATTTTCCATCAGGACTTAGCACCTGTCCATACTACCAAAATTACCACTAACTGGTTTGCTGACCATGATATTACTGTGCTTGATTGGCCAGCCTGACCTGATTTTCTATTTGGGWTTGTCAAGAATAGACAAGATGTGAAACACTCAATAATACAGACGATTCCAAGGACTTCAGTAATGCCTCAGCAGTACCCAAGGCTGATTGCCTCCATGTTGTGCTGCACTGATGAGGTAATTAGTGCTAAAAGAGCCCCAAGCAAGTACAGTAAGACCCCTATATAAAAAGATTTGAGTTACAAACCTTTGAAGATATGAATGTCTGGCATACATTGTCACGTACTGTATGTGCACCGTGCATTCTCTGCAAGCGCAGTTCAAGCCCAGGTTATCATCAAGCGAAGAAAAAAGCACCGGCGATGAAGCTGATAACAATGGAGACCAAAGTAAAAAGGGAGAAAAGTTAAAAGATAGCAGACATTGCTTGTTCTTTTAACATGAATGTTCAACCATCAGCATGATTCTTGAGAACACTGTCCTGTAATATACTGAGTATAGCCAATTATGTTAGTATCTTAGTACTTAGACAACGTTTGTTGGACTTATGAACAAATTGGATTTAGGTATAAGCTCTCAGACCAGAACTATTACCTATGTAGGGGACTGTATTGAGTGCATAAGCAAATATCATTTTTTCAGAATTTCTGTAAATTAATTTCTGTTTGTAAATGTTTCTCAGATTGACCTTAGAAGATATTCTAATATTTTGAGATACTGGATTTTGGAGTTTCACTTTTTAAATTACATTGCATTTGGAAAGTATTCACAGCGCTTCACTTTTTCCACATTTTATGTTACAGTCCTTTTCCAAAATTTATTAAATTAATTCTTTTCCCCCAAATCCTACAAACCACACCCCATAATGGCAACATGAAAGAGGTATGTTTAAAATCTTTTTTAAAATTTTGCTAATTTATTAAAAATAAAAACAATAAAAATTGTATTCATATTATTTTTGAGTGTCAATTTTGAGTCTTTTTGAAAACTTTTTGAAATTATATTTGCCGTGACACTCAAAATTGATACAATATCCATCAGGCTGGACGGGTAGCATCAGTGCATTGTCATTTTCAGATCTTCGCTGAGATGTTCAATCAGATTCAAGTCTGGGCTGTGGCTGGGCTACTCAAGGACATTCACAGAGTTGTCCCGTAGCCACTTCTTACACTAGTAATCTTGGCTGTGTGATTAGGGTCATTATGCAGTTCGAAGGTCCAGAGTCGTTTGGAGCAGATTATCATCAAGGATGTATTTGTACATTGCTACCTTCATATTTCCTGACCAGTCTCCCGGTTCCTCCCGCTGAAAACATCCCCACAGCAGGATGCTGCCACCGCAATGCTTCACTGTAGGGGTGGTATTGGCTAGGTGCCTGGTGGTGCCTGGTTTCCTCCAGATATGACTCTTGGCATTCAGGCCAAAGAGTTCAATCTTTGTTTCAACAGAACAGAGAACGTGCCTTTTACTGGGGATTGGTTTTCATACACGCCTGATTGGTGGATTGCTGCAGAGATGTTTTTTCTTCTGGAAGGTTCTCTGTCCACATAGAAACACTGGAGTTCTTCCAGAGTGACCTCAGGTTCTTGGTCACCTCCCTGACTAAGGCCCTTTTTCCTCGATCACTCAGTTTGGCCAGGCAGGCCACTCCAGGAAGATTCCTGGTGGTTCCAAACTTTTTTACATGTATGGGTGATGGAGGCCATTGTGCTTATTGGGACCTTCCATGTTCCTCGATACAATCCTGTCTTGGAAGTCCACAGACAATTCCTTGGAATTCATGGCTTATTTGTGCTCTGTTAACTAATAGGTCCTACAGTTAACACTGTTAACTGTAGGACCTCATGTGTGCCTTTCCAAATCATGTCCAGTCAACTGAATTTACCACAGATGGACTCCAATCCAAGTTTTAGGAAAACATCTCAAGCATGATCAGTGGAAACAGCACCTGAGCTCACTTTTGAGTGTCATGGCAAAAAATACATGTGTTTTTATTTATTTATTTTTCATAAATTTGCAAATATTTCAAACAAACTTCTTTAATGTTGTCATTATAGGGTATTATTTGTAGAATTTTAAGGAAATAATTAAATCAATTTCAGAATAAGGCTGTAACATGAGAAAATGTGGAAAAAGTAAAGCACTGTGAATACTTTCCAGTTACAAAAGAAATGTATGTTCCTAATGAATCTGTATTTTTTCAAGGTGCACTGTACTGTATATATACAGGTGTCACATGTTGAGCAAAAATTCTAAGTAGAGTTATTTATTCGAGAGATAAAAAAAAATATTCCCTCATTACATACTGTATGAATAATATTTACAGTAAGACAACAGTCCTTGCTCTTCTGTATAATGATAKTTTCAATTTGAAAATGTCAATTAGCCTAATCTGCATGTCTTTGGACTGTGGGAGGAAATCCACCAAGCAGCGGGAGAAAATGCAAATTCCATGCACATAGACCCGAAGACAGGACTCAACCCTCAACCCTCGTGGTGCGAAGCCACATTGCTAACCACCATGCCACCTTAAAACAATTAACACAATTAACAAATAACACAATTAACAACTCCTGATCGGATACAAATGAGGTGTTATAGGGACTGGATATATTTGTGGACAAAAGTATTTTTGTGAATGAGGTTTTTCCAGGCATTCAAGCTACAAAGTCAATGGAAAAAAACATGGATGCCCTTCCTTTTGTATTCCTAGTAAGAAGCTAGGCAGCTATTTTGGACAGGTTTAAATCATGATAATGATAGAAACTATATTGTAAGATGGCATCCACGGGACTGAAATTGCAGGAGGACTCTCCTGATCCAAATCCCAAACAAATTCTTTAAAAAAAAAAAAAGTATTCACTATTTAGGCTTTATATTTGCAAATTCAAAGAGAACTACTGTACATAGGCACAGCTTTTTTGACTAATTGATTTAATAACATATTCCAATGTATAGGATCTTATTCGACGTGACATACTTTACTACAAAGGCCGCATTGACATGGACAGGTATGAAGTGAAAGATGCAGTGGATGGACGGGATGATGACTTCAATGTTACCATCAAGAATGCATTTAAACTGCACAACAAGGACACAGAGGAGAGCCATATCTTTCTGGCCAAAAAATTGGAGGATAAGCTTCGCTGGCTTAGGGCATTTCATGAAGAGCGGAAAATGGTGCTGGAGGATGAGAAAATAGGTACATTTTCAAGATGTAACCAGAAATTGGTTTCCAAAAAGTCAATTCTCAACTAATGCTTCTGAATTTTAGAATAAATAAAACTAACTTCTTCAGTTGTAAAAAGTCTCATCTTTCCCATATAAGTTTTAGTACTGAATTAATAGTTGTAGTGTATCTTGTTGTACAATTTTTTTTTTATACCAATGTTATGTTATTTTAGGCTTTGAAATTTCTGAATATCAGAAAAGACAAGCTGCCATGACTGTGCATAAGGTGACTAAACAGAAAGGTGAGGCCCCAAAGCATTACCAGGTGAATTATAATTTTTTTCTACTCTTTATTGCTCACCGTCTTTCCACCTTTGTCAGGAAAACTGCACTTGTATAGGTGCTAAGTTGCAAAAGATTAATAAATGAGATGTCTCTTGTATAATTAGCACTATTGAAGATTTTTTTTGTAGTTAAAGAATATAACTTCAACTACAAGACATTGTGTTGTAGTTTTTTTTTTTTATTATTATTATTTACTATTGAATATACATGGTGCTGTACACATTGTTTTTGAAATCCATTGTACTTCACTGACATACGGTGAAGTATTTTTTTGAATTTGCAGATTCATTTATAGATATCATCTTGAGAAAGAGGGCCATATTATATGGACATGGTATGAAAATGATTAAGGTATATTTATCAGAGTTTTCTGTAGAGTAAACTTATCTCCAAGATGCCATGGCAACTCTTTGAACTTTTTTATTTATTTAAAAAGCGAAATGGGTCCCAACAACAAAGCTGATGTGGGAAAATGCCATTAACACTAGAATGATTGTGATGGGGGTCATGGATATATTCTTGGACTTATGTGAAATTTATGATTAATCCATGGAATTAAGCATGCAAAGATAATTGAATACAAGATCCCAAAACATCCCGTGTGATTTTAAGATGCCATGGCAACTTCCTAAAAAAGTAGTCACAAATATTTAATGTACCAATTAGTGCTAGTTACAGACGCAAATTATATCGGAATGTTGTTGTTGTATGATTTAGGTTTGCTTTGAAACTTAATCATGAAAGTTTGTCCTCTTCAGAYTTATCAATAGTGTTGCCATGTATCAATACATGTACTTTAAATAAGGTGAAGTATGAAATATCTAGTGTTAATTGGTCAATGGCATTAATAGTTCTGGGTGTGTAATGAGTAATAGTTTTTTTTTTTTTTCTTTTCTCCTTCCCTCTTCATCTTATCTGGTCAGCTCTAAACAGGTATGTGCCCTATTCATCAACTTGTCCCCAGGAGCCCATAACCAAAGGACAATTTGCATCCACTGGTGACTTGGCACAATCCAACCTATTTGAGAATCATCAACTTAGACAAGCTCAATCACCACTCTGGCAAAATTTTGGAAGGTTAGCCTTGCTGAAAAAATAGCAGAGATGTTAACATAGTAGTTTAAATAACTAATTGGTGCACTGGATGGTTTCATCTGCTCTCACTGCAACATAAAAGTGGAGAAAGGCTCATTGTGATCTTCAAAAAATGATTGCTCCATTCATTCAATAGCAGCATCAAAGACCCTGGCTGGACATTTTATTGGACACCTGTTATCACCAAATTTTGCAGACCCTTGAGGAAACATTAAAGTAAAACCTTGTGCAAAATAACAAGAAAGTAAAATTGTGGATCATTTAGCAATATGGTAACCGTCAGTGATTTTAATTAAATGTCAGCAGCACCTTTAACATTTTGGGGGAAAATATTCAATTACGTATAGTCCAAAAGAAAAAAAGATACATATATACACACCAATCAACCATAAAATTATGAGCACCAAACAGATGAAGAGAATAGCATTGCAAAGTTATAAGACCAGTTTTTCTTATGAGTTCATCTGTAAATGATCAGTAAACCTACACTTGCTGTTTGAATTTTCATACATTTTGTGTAAGGTTAGGGTAGTTGTATACCTTTAGTTTTAAATGTTTATGTTACAGAAAGCATGTCCTGTACTCTGTGCATACAGTACCAAGATACAAAATATAAATATTATCTTTTCAATGCACGAAATTCTATGTATGCATGAAACTCAGTGTAGCTCACTATAGATCAAAGTTCAGCTTCATATATCTACAGTACATGCAAATAAATCTCCAAAATATACAGTATATCCACTCTTCAATTGAATATGATAGTGGCCCACCCTTTGCAGCTTTAATACTGTATTTCACATCGTCTTGAAAGGCTATGAACAAAGCTCAGCAGTGTGTTTATGGGAATTTTTGACCATTCTTCCAGACGCATTTGTGAGGTCAGATGTTGGATGAGAAGGCCTGGCTCGCAGTCTACGCTCTGATTTATCCCAAAGTGTTCTATTGGGTTGAGGTCAGAACTCTGTGAGTTCAGTCAAGTTCTTCCACAATAAAACCCGCTCATCCGCTCATGTTTATATGGACTTTGCTTTGTGCACTGGTGCGCAGTCATGTCAGAACAGAAAGTGGCCACCCCCAAACTGTTCCCACAAAGTTGGGAGCATGAAATTGTCCAAAATGTCTTGGTATGCTGCAGCAATAAGAATTCTTTTCATTGGAACTAAGGAGCCAAGCCCAACTCCTGAAAAACAACCCCACATTGTAATTCCCTTCTACACCGAACGTTACACTTGGCACAAGTACCGTTCTCCTGGCAACTGCCAAACACAGACTCGTCCATTGGATTACTAGTCAGAGACGCGTGATTCTGCACCCCGGAGAACACGTCTCCACTGCTATAAAGTCCAGTGGCGGCGTGCTTTACACCACTGCATCCTATGCGTTGCATTTTACTTGGTGATGTAGGGCTTGGATGCGGCTGCTCAGCCATGGAAACCCATTCCATGGAGGTATTTACATATTGTTCTTGAGCTAATCTGAAGGCCTCATAAAATTTGGAGCTGTGTAGAAGAAAGTTCGTGAGCCCTGTGAATTATGCGTCCCTGCATCCGATGACCCCATTCTGTGATTTTTATGATTGTAGAAGCAGTCTGCATGCCTATGTGCTTGATTTAATATACCTTTAACCATGGAAGTTATTGAAACACCTGACTGCAATGATTTGAATGGTTGAGTGAATACATTTGGTGGCAATATACTGTAGTGTGCAGTGTATATACAGTACATGCTTTCTGTAAGGTAACATAAAAATGTAAAACTATAAATATAAAACTTTAACCTAACCTAACCTCACATAAAATTAATTTAAAAAATTACCAGTAAGGGCAGTTTTGCTGGTCTATTAAAAATAAAGCCATAAGAAAGACTTGTCTTAGAAAGTTGCAATTTTGAAACTATATTTTCTAAACAGGGTATTTATTTGCTCTTGATGACTATCCTTCTGTTATCAGTTTAAATTTGTAGATATAAAATGGATCTTTTAAATAATATTGTAGTTTGTGTCAAAGTCAGATTAAACAGCTCTACAGATTTAACCAGCATCAAAAATGTGAATTCATGTTATCTGAAGCACTTTACCTGATGTTTAGGATGTTATGGTGTCTTGGTAGCATTATCGTGTAATAAATTTAAAATCAATTATGTACTTTTTTATGGTCATTTAGACATTTCTCAACATTAGATAATGACTATTATTAAGGATTATGTTAGTGCACATTTAACGGTGGTTAAAKGGACCTGGACAGCTGGCATGGGCAGTTAAAAAAAAAAAAAAAACTCCTGAATTTAATGCTTCTTTATGTATGTGCACACACATGTTAAGACCTTTCACCAAACTCAGGAAATTATTTAAGATATGTCCTAGTTTATATATGTGCTATAAATACTCCAGTCATATACATCTTTCCCTGCATCCCCCTTGACAGAGTCTATTGCCTCAGTAGGTCTTCAGAACCACACATGCATGCCTACCTCACATACTGTAATGTTGACCTATTGTAACCATAGGACATCATTGGTGGATGAAATTATCTGGATAGTCAGAATCACTTTTGCCAAGTCAACAAGTACAAGATCTGAACAAGAATCAAGCAGGCAAGTGTGTTAATCTCTGGACACCTGAACCTACAATCCATGTACAGTACAATAAACAAAAAATACTGTACACAAAAACATAGACAAGTCCTCAATCACAACATCTAGTAAAAAGAGACCAGTTCTGCTTATTGCCTAGATGGGAGATAACCCAGATGGTTCGTTGAGTTACAGTCGTTAAAAATGTCATCATCTCCAGAATTGAAAGTTGCTGCTGACCTGTTAGCCTTTCAACAGTGAACAAAATATGCTAAAATATCTCCTTTATCAGCCAGGCGTATTTGTGATCTATCCAGTGAGTTAAAATGTGTACCACAGCATGTAGTAAACTGGCGGCTAATAAACAAACGCTGACAGCTCCATATAATACACTAGTGGTACAAGAAGTGTATGAGGCCAGGAAAATATAGAAGGTTCCCTAATACATGGCTACTGTACAGTACATGTGACTTTGTTAAAAGGTCTCAGCTTGTGTGCACACATGCACAAGAACATTTTCAGTCGATTTTCCACTGCCCCTCATTGCAATGAGATATTTAGTAAAAGGGTTCAATTTTATATAGGGGATCATTATAATATAAATATACTACTACTTTTAATAATGTCCACTGTTTCAGAAATGGATACAAATATATTTCTGATATTTTGGATTAATTTTAGTTTGTTTTAATTGATAGTTTTATGTATTTGTAATGGCTAACAGTTTAAATAAACCCAATGCAAATTGCTGTTTAATTTACAGGTTAAAAATGTATTACCCATTAAGTGTATCAAGGTCAATCAGTTATATCAATTATGAACATGAATTTTTGCCAAGATCATTTTGTGGTCCATGACTTTGAACATGGACTAAAGCTCTTACCTAATTTGTTTTGTGGACAGCCTTGAAGCCAAAAAAATGTCCCTAGAAATCCCGAGAATGTAACCTGTAGATTGTTTTTTCTGTGGTGATTTAATGAACTGCACAGGTTAGAAAATGTGTTATTTTAAAGATTATCAGACATTATTTTGATTTTGTACAACATGAACTGACGAGCACAGATATGCATAATAAAAAATATATACATAAATATTAAACATTTTAATGTCTATAAAGCACTGTTTTGTTTTATCTTATTTTTTTATAATGATAATAAAGGGTTATATTCTGTGCCACTTTTTTGTCCCCCCCTTCTTTTATTATTATTTTTTGGATATTTCCCTCTTTGGTTTTATTAAGAATATGGAAATACAAAGAATAAATGCAAAAAGATACTTTATATTATATAYTATATTAACTTATTATCAGACATCCAGCAGCAAGAGAGGTAGTAACATTCTTAACATCAGGTGTCTGTTGATGTACCAGAGGAAAAACTTTGTAGTAACACATTTTCACACCACAGTCTCCCTCAGTTTCACTCCTCATTTGAAATGCACTATCAAGCCACACCCCTCTACCACTGAGCGATGCCCAACGCTCCTTTCCTGTAACTGATGTCACGTCTGTGACCTTTCACCTGCCACTATGTTTCTTACCATAGTTAAAAGGAAGTACTGTACGTACAAGGTGAGTCTGCTTTAAGTCTTCGTATGGGTGTGAATTTTTATTGTTTCAATTTCCATTCCCGGTTGCTTGCAGGGAGCAGCAGCTGTTTTCATAATGCTCACATTATCAACATTATACCTAGTAGTACAAAGGAAATATGTTTTATTTAAGTACCTGGATGGCCGGGAGAACAGCAACAGGACCTAATACATTCGAATATGCCTAGATATTTGAATTCCTTCTCAAGTATGAAGAATGATGCTCCACTAACATAAACTGCTGCTGAAAACTGGATGTTCATAGCTGGGGTACTGCCCAGAACAGGCTGCTGGCTGATCCATTGTTGAGAGAACTGCCAAGGTTTGCACAGCTGTTCAACTCATAGGAATGTACCTAACCTTTGTAAGTGAACCTCATGCTCTATGGACGTCTGCTCTTGTGTGGGGAAGAGAGTGAAGAAGCATGACCAGTAGATACATAAATACTGTAAATCATCATAAGAACACAAAGGTAAGTAGGTAAATAATAAACAAACAAATAAAGTCAAAGGTTATAAAGAAGAAGAACATGTAATTTACAGTACAGTTCACTTAAAATGTGTCTGATGCTTCTGACAAAAATTTGTCTCCGTCTACTGCTTCAAAGGTGCAAACATCCTGCTCTTGAGATGCATCCCTATTAATTTCTTCTCCGTCATTCTACAGTAAATTGCATTTGAACCATCTTGTTTCAACATTAACATTTTTTTCTAGCATTTTGCTTAGAACTCTGAACTTATTCTCAGAAGGTTTTTATCTAATTATTTATTTATAAAACTATTATAATCATTATTTAAGACTCAGAAATTCAGAAATTTTAGAAAAATTATGAACTATTAATGTCAGAAGTCTAAGTTTAAGGTCAGAATTCTGAGAAAAAGTAGCTTAAACACTCTTTAATTTTTTTTTTTTAAGTTTATTGTGCCTATCCTCTTCCATAGATTAGATCACATAAATTACTTTTTTTTTTTACAGAAATATGATCAAGACTGGACAGAGAGAGGGATGATCCAGATAGGTCTATTTGGATGTAAACCTTAACTAACCAATTCTAACGAGCATGAGGGTTCATCTACCTCCATAGCAGTTCAAAGTAAGTTATTGTTCATTGTAGAA
Source organism: Clarias batrachus (assembly GCA_003987875.1). Classification (NCBI taxonomy): domain Eukaryota; kingdom Metazoa; phylum Chordata; class Actinopteri; order Siluriformes; family Clariidae; genus Clarias; species Clarias batrachus. The sequence continues at coordinate 121,917 of QMIH01001658.1, read as the reverse complement.
GAGGTACCACTATTGGAACCTCAGTTAAAGGTTTCGAGGTGCCACAGATGGGGAGAGGATGGGTCAGTCAGAAACGAGTGTGCAATGTCTCTGCTCTGCCATCATCACCATGSTTGTCAGGATCAGTATTAGGGAAGTTTAGTTATTGTGTAGGAGATTGTTCTCCTCTCATTGTGACCTAAGCCCCATAGAAGGTATTGTAAAGAGGAAGATGTGAGACTCCAAACCCAACATTGCAGAAGAGCTGAAGGCTTTCATAATACCTCAGCAGTGCCACAGATGGATCCATGCCATGCTGCATTGCTGAATTCATGCAAAGGAAGCCCTGACCAAGTATTGAGTGCTGTACATGTTCATACTTTTCAGTAGTCCCACATTTCTGTGTTAAAAAAACTATCTTTTTATGGGCCTCCGAGTGGTGCAGTGGTAAAGTGCTCATCCTATCATCCAGAGATCGCGAGCTTGATTCCCGGGTGGTGCTGTAACCTCTCGCAGCCGGAGGTCTAGAAAGAGCTGATTGGCCGAGCTCTCTCAGAGAGGGAGGGATGAGAGGTGCTAAGTTCTTCCTCATTAATCACTGTCAACAGCCAATCAGGGGCGTCTGTGAGCTCACGCAAGCGGAAGGAGCAGATAGCGCTGTCCTCCGAGTGTGCTACGCCAGCCCCAACGGTGCCCCCTAGTGACGGGGAGGAATTGTACGTGACAAAATTAGGGAGAAAATCGGGGGGTGGGATGGGAATTGCGATTATCCATTGCAATTTTTTTTGTATCTTATCTTTTTTTTTTTTTGTTCTTATACTGTATATCTTATCATATTCTGATTTTCGGAGATACTGTATTTTGGGTTTTTATTAGCTGTAAGCCATAACCATCAAATTTAAAATAATTAAAAATATATTTTTTTCTGTGTGTAATGAATTTAATGAGTTTCACATTTTTAATGATTGTTTAAATACTGAATTACTGAAATAAATATATAAAGATGATATTCTAATTTATTGCGATGCACCCAATGCAAATACACAATCGATTATCCATTGCAATATATTCAACATTTTATATTAATACCAAACACTTTTAAATTATTACAGAACAAATATGGCGTGACAGTATATGGTCAACAAATGTGGTAAATAACCCAGAATATGTTTTATATTTGCATGCGGGCTGACAGTGAGCGCTACCATTCCGCATGGCTGCACACATTCTAGACGATAGGATATACCTGTCACGCTTGTGAAGGTGGTGTACGCGAGGAAAAACGCAGAGGTGAAGACGTTTTAGATGTTTTATTTATAATAAAGTAATGAAAAATAAACAAACATTACAACCCAAACAGGGAGTCTATACCAACTAACAAAAACTAGGAAATGAACTAAACTGGCATGAAACKAAAATAAGCACAAGCTAAGCAGCATTTTACACGTACTATTCCAATAGATGCAAGACAAATGAAACAGAACTTAAACAGGCTATAAATAATCAAACTAATGAACTACCTCGGTTCAGGTGAGTGTTCCCATCTCCTGACCGAGGTGTGGATATCTGAGGTGCTGGCCATTCTAATAAACTTATCATCTGCAGCAGAGGTCGCTCTTGGGCTTTCTTTCCTGGTCCTCTTGAGAGCCAGTTTCAACAACTCGAGCATGTCTCAAGCATAGCCAAACATTATAACAAATTCACCACAAGAGGACATTATCTTCAAAGAAAGTCCTGAATTACATTTTATTATGGCAATTTTAAAATAATACATTTTAATTGAAAAAGATTGCCACAACAAATACTGCATTTCCCAGACTATAAGTCACACTTTTATTTATTTATTTTTTAAGTCATCTGGCTGGCTGAATGACTTACATATGAATTTACTGTCAGTTTGTCACTAGATGGCTCGCTTCATACTCGTGACTCCTTTGAAAATCACACTGTCTTGCCGAAGAAGTAAACGTTTACATTCACATTAAAGTATAACTGCTGCCACTCACCTGCCCGCTCTGTGGGCAGCAGACTGTCGGCCCTTTTACCGATGTGAAATGTAGATCACATGGGCCAAGCGTGGGCTAGCTGAGGGCATGTTATCGGCCAATTGCAGGTCCAACCGGTCCACTCTGCTTAGTGCGAAGAGCCCACACCTCACCACAGCCCCTAGGTGTGGGGCCCACATGGAACCCTTACTTGCATTGCTGAATACAGATATTTGTTTTATAATGTAGTGGGGTCACAGTGTAATGGTAAAATTTCTGTTATAAAGTTAAAATTAAGTAGGCTGGGATCTCACCACAGCCCCTATGTGTGGGGCTCACAGTGGGCCCTCACTGGCATTGCTGGGTACAGATATATTTTTTTATGAAGTAGTGAAGTCAAAGAATCCTCTAATAAAACTGCTCAAGATACATACGAGTAACAAAGTAAATGTACCCAGTTACCTTCCACTTCAGATGAAAAGTAAATTTTTCACACGACAGCAACAATTAGAAACATATTTGAAATTATTTGCGTTGCATATCCTAGCATGTTGTTAAGCTAGTATCAGAGGGTGTCATTTGTTCGGCTTTTTAATGTAGTAGATTTGATAAACCTGCTACATTAAGTAGACTATGTAAAGAGTCTGAGCCCAACCTTTTCTTAAACTAAATATTCTTACAATTTTTTAGATCCATGAATTTGTATATTTATATTTTATATTTATAAATGCACATGGTCTTCTTATTTGGTCTCTCAAACATTTATTTATTTTCTGTTTGTGTTAAATTCAGTTAAACATAATGTATATAGTAGTAGAATATCAGTTCTGAAATCCAGATTTGAGATTTAGCATTAACTCCCCTTTCAATATTCAAGTAAACTGTACAGTGATGGAATAAATGTCATCACATTACAACACAAGCCTCCTCGCTTAGAAATTTAGAGTTTATTTGTAGAACTAATCTTATTCTAAATTTATATTATATTATTAAAATAAGTTAAAAATAATGATTTAGTAATAATTTCTTGTATGCTTAAGATATATTATAATGAATATATACATTTTTATATTGTACATTTGGCTTTTAATGAGCCAATTTATGCTATACAGGTCTTAGTGGACATCTTAAAGTGTCACATTCCCACTGCCACAGCTGAAACAGTGTTGATCGTTCAGTGTTGAGAAGATGATAATGGGGTAGGAAGGCAGCAGAAGCAATTCACCTTTGCCAGAGTGGAGCAAAGCACTGACACATTTTGTTGCTTGCTAAATTTCTTATCCATATGAGATAGGACAGTGTTATCACAGTGTACACTGTGTTAAAACAGCAGGTAAAAACTGCCCAGGTTTTCTTTTCCCCCCGTTTGTTCTTTGTTACCTTTTTGTTAGTGCAACATTAACCTAGTCAGCATGTTTAAAGTGTGACCCCACAGTTTACACATAAGGTGATTTCCTATGAAGCTCTATGAAATTTCTGATTTCCAGAAAGCAGAACTCACTCTTATGGAAGGCTGAATGATGTGCATTGCAGGGAATGGTCCCGGTTAATTGTGTAAATCCTCAAGACCATTATGAAACACTAGAAAATAACAGTTTGCTTATCCTAAATGATTCATTGTGGGTTCAACATTTACATAATTTACTTTCCACTGGCCCACTCACTGTCCACTAAGTAAAAAAAAAACTGCTCGTGCTTCTGCATGCCATTTATGCAGTCTGAAGCATTTTTGGTACTCTTAGAGCATGATCTCGCAAAATTACTTGTTTTCTTGCATTGCTTTAATCCCTGTCAGGGATAACCTCTAGAGGGCGCCAAAGCGCCCTGTGTTTTTGTTGTGTAGTTCTTTTTTAGTTTCAGTGTTAGACTTCATTTCCCGGTTGGCAACTCGGTCAGGTCACGTGGGCGCGCACCTGATCCGAGTTGATAATTAGTTTCATTATATAAGTTGTGTTTGAGTTATAGTTTTTGTCTTGCATTTGTTACAATAAGTTTAGAAAGTAGATGTCTTGTTTGGTTATTCGTGTTTTGGTTTCGTTTTATTATTAAAGTGTTTTATTTCTTTATTTCCCTGTTTTCGTGTTTATATGTTTTATAAATAAAAGATATCGTTTTCCTTGAACCACCTGGAATCCTCTGCATTTATGCTTCGCACAACCCCGGAGCATGACAATCCCTTTTTGCTTAAAACTTTCATTTTAAGTTCTTGAAAAAATGAAATAAAAATAATAATAATAATAATCACAAACCAGAAATAGTCATATAAAAATAATGAATACAAAATAAGTATAAAGTAAAGTAAAAATAAAGCAAATTAACCTGCACTTTACCTTGTTTGGGTGTTNATGCTGAAATGGTTTTGTTATATAAAGTTAAACCTCGGATTGTTAGCATAATTCGTTCCGGAAGCATTCTTATATATTCTTGTATATTAAAACACTTGTATATTAAAGCGAATTTTCAAAGCAGAGAAATAAGGGAAACCCCGACAATTCATTTCACAAACCAGAAATAGTCATATAAAAATAATGAATACAAAATAAGTATAAAGTAAAGTAAAAATAAAGCAAATTAACCTGCACTTTACCTTGTTTGGGTGTTTGTGCGCTCATACGTGCGTTTGTTTGTTCTTCAGTACTTGAACTAACCCATGCCAAATAAATAAATAAATAAATAATTCCTTTCCCACTGTGTTTAACTGGCACTCTTTTCTTCTGATAACTCTACTGTCTCTATCTGCAGGAATTGCAGTGGACAAGAGGGGCTTTGTGCATTGTGTGGATGGAATCACCATTCACCACAATGAATTTGAAATGAAGTAATCAAGATGCTTTTATAGTACATTTTCAATTCAAAACAAGGGTTTAGACAAGGCTTTAGCAAAATATTGTGTTAACGTACAGCCAATTTATATCATCCATCTATGTTCTCAGACTCAATGAATTGTGAAAAATGTGTCACTTTCCAAATACTAATGGACCTGATTGTATCTAAAAGAAGTGGCAATTGAATCAAGTCAGAAAGCGATAAAGAAACTACAGTACATCCAAACTAAGAGGTAGAAAACAAACGTATTTAATTATAAGACCTGCAAAATGACTACAATTGATTTTACCAGTGGCATAACATGAGGAACTGAAAGAGCTGCGTAAATAACAGGAAATGATCTGCATGTAATGAACTATGATAAGTGTTTCTAACAGTAATAGGAAAAATAGATTCTGACTGACAGACAGCCTGAGCAAGAGTTTCCATAAATGCAAATATTAGAGAGAGACCAACAGACAAACATAATATTATATCATGGAGTATATATATATATATTATATATGGAGTGAAATGATSAGTGAGRAGAATGTAATGGTAAAGCAGTCATGTAGAGTTTGAAGAAGTTATCACTGTGATCAAGTGGAGTCAACATGTCAGATGTAGATATTGATTGTTGATTTTTTTTTTTTTTTTGCCTTCAACATGTACACTATTGGCCAAGAAAGTTTATAAGTTTGATAGCCATTTTAACACTAACTCATGCATTGAGTAGCTTTTAATTTTGAAGCTGTTATTGTGTTGCTAAAGAACTAATTATTTGAGGTCAACAAACAATTAAAACAACCAAGGAGATTCCTGAAATTACTTGAACTGGGCAATAAACTGGCCAACACATTAATAAACCCTGGAGAATAGGTATGAACCATAAACTTGATGAAAAAACAATTTGGTTGAAAAAAATGGATCATGTTCACATTCAGAGACCATTTATACATTTGATGAAGTTGGCTCATAAAACAGTAGAAATTACAGCTGTGTTTTGTTGAAAGTGAGAGCATTTTGACAAGCACAATGTAAGGAGAACACATTGCCACAGCTAGGATAGTGTAAAGTAATGAGAGCTCACAGCACTGAACAAATATTTAGGCTAATTCAAAAAAGCCTTGAATTTGCATACAAAGCCAGTGAGGTAGAACTTATTCCAGACGTCCAGACTGGTGAGTCAGTGTGAGAAAAGAAATGCATGAAGCAATGCACCCATCATGCATAGTGTATGTAAATGCCTCTGGAAGTTTTATTACGATCTGTTATTGCTGCAGTTTGCCAGGTCTAGGCTAAGCAATGATATGGGGCAATAAATATAATAAATTAATTTCCCAAGTTTCTCTCTCTTTTTGTTCTCTATACTGTAAGTTCCTCCTCATTCCTTATATCAGGGGTCTCAAACTCAGTTCCTGGAGGGCCGCAGCCCCACAGAGTTTTGTTCCAACCATAATTAAACGCACCTGATGCAACTAAACARGTCATTAAGGCTTATTTGAAAACTACATGGTATGTATGTTGGAGCAGGGTTGGAACAAAACTCTGTAGGGCTGCGGCCCTCCAGGAGCTGAGTTTGAGACCCCTGCCTTATATGGTAATACTTCCCATGGTGTCCTGTTTCAGGATTTCTATACAACTTCCTTCCTTTGGGGTCTCAGCTTTTACAAGAACATTTTATAACGCTTGCGGTCTTTSGTGTAACAGATGTACTGATTACATGACATTTGGCACAATATTTTTTAAACTTAAACTTAAATATTTTTATGCTCTTAATAAAGTAGAGAATATTAAATCCTCCTTCATGTGCGTGTGTATCTCAGACAGAAAAAGTGTAAGTGCAGTCTGACCTCAACCCTACTGAAAGTTTTGGTGATATTCTGAAGACATTATGGAGTGGTTTGACYCTCCAATCATCAGTACAAGATCTCTGGCTAGAAAATGAAAGAAAAACAAAACAATGTGAATGTTCACCATACTCCATATTTGCATGTGTTGACTTTTTATTTTTATTCCAAGCAGTGTTTATGTTTTTACCAATGAGTTAAATATACATCACAAATCAACCAGTGAAAAGGTGACCATGCATCCTGAATTATTTTCACTTATGGACCTGATTGTATTTAAAAGTACTGACAACTGGATCACATCTGGGCACGATAAAGAAATTAAGAGGTAGAAAGCAAGACCTAAGCAAGAATAAAACCTGCAGAATGATTAAAATAGCTTTTAACAGTGTCATAACATGAAAAACTGACAGAGATGGGTTATGAGTAAATAACAGGAAATGAGCTAATGTACATGTAATGAACTATGAAAAGTGTTTCTAACAGTAATAGGAAAAATAGATTCTTACTGACAGGCGGCCTGAGCTAGGGTTTCCATGAATGCAAATACTAGRGAGACTAACAGACAAAGAATATTTTATCATGTAAAATTGTAATTGGAGTAATTTTAGGCCTGACTCTAAACACAAGACAACTCTGGTTGAGATTTGACAGGGAGATCTTCAAGTTGACCTTTATCTGCAGATGGGCCAGCGGAATGGTGAGCAGCTCTATTTGCTCTTGTAGCTCCAGCAGCCCTTGCATGGCATCCATTAGTTCTGGCACAGTGGGCCCTTTCACTTCACCCTGGATGTCTTCGCACTCCTTGCCGTTCTGTTGTGATACAGTACTTATTTAACATTTATATTGCGTACAAGTGTAAGAAAAATATGAATCAAAGATTATACTGGCCACCATAGACTCATAGAATTTCCGCATGAAAAAAAAAAACATGTGTTTTTGCCAATAAAACGGTACATAAGACATAAAACTGCATAATCTGTTTCCTCTAACCAATTGGTCATGCATTTCTTTATTCCACCATTGCACGTAAATCGTGACTGAGAAACTACTGTAGGTTTAAAAATATATATTCGATCATACTGTGTATGCACACACACACACACACACACAAGACACTTCATTAGATCCTCTTTTTAAAAAAAAAAAAAAAATTCACTTATCATAACAACCATGTCTGCTTCAAAGATTGTTGACTCATCTAGAGTAAGCATTCTTCTGATGTGTTGATAAAGGCACATGTGATCATTAAATTAGTGATTTGAAATTTGAATGTTACAGTACATCGTATTTATTCATTTAAGCACGTAAATGTAAGATTCATCAAATCTATGTGTATATAATGTGATTTTTWAAAAAAGACACAATTGCAAGGCTGACAACTATTACATCAATACATATCATAACATATTTGGGACACATTTTATGAATAAAGGTTCGTCTGGACAATTCCTTTTATAATCTGGACAACAACATCATGCTGCAGATGATGGAGAGCCTGGAGGTGCATATTGTAGCTGGCCGACCAATCCACTGCCAAGTCCCAGGGTTTGATTACTCCATGCACAGCAAATTGGAAGATCAACCGCAATCAGTAGATTTCCCCCAATGGTGAGATTTCTTTGGTAGTAGGAGCTCCATCAGATTGTGACTGCAAAACTGACCTACTGACTACAGCTGCTTTTCTGCTGGTCAAAAAAAATTTTTTAAAAACATTTAGGGCATGCCAGTGAAAAAACATGTGTCTGGCCTTTTCTGTGCTTGTCTTGTTCAATAAAATGCAAGTAGAATTATGGCTTTTTGTAGAGTTAGCGACTTGCATACAATTTTTACATAATTATTTATGTAAGGAAAGTTTATTCAGATAGGTATTCGGATTGATCTTATTGATCTTTCAGCTTTAATCAAAGGGATTTGGGGGGGGGGGAAGTGTGTTAACCCTTTAGGAATTACCGCCATTTTTACAGTCACAGGTCCAAAACATATCATGACTGACTTTGTGGCAGCTTTGAATAACATGGTGTACCATCATAACGCTGTGCCATTTTTATGAGCATATTTGTTAGTGGTAAAACTTAGAGAAAGATTTATTGAGGGAAAGATCAAGACACCTCTTCTGAGATTTTAGATTTGTGTTGCACATCAAGAGAGCGCTAGTCACTTTTGGCACTCTGACTGAAAGCCTCATGAGGCTATAACATTTAGTTTCCATCCATGTCTTTTTTACATGTACCACCACTCAGCATTCAGTCTCCTTTTCCAGGCACACATGCACCACCACCATCATTTGTTCTAATCCCTGCATCTAATTCCATCCATCTCTTTCATCTTCTCCATGAGAGGGGTGATTCCCTTTATCTACTGCAACCTATCCCCATAATACAAAAGTTATTGCATAACTAGCTACTAAGCTAGTAATGGGCAGTTGTGACGTGTTTTTAATGGTTTCATAACAAATTAAGAAGATTAAAGGTCTGAAGTTGATTCCAAATGTTTGCACTTGAAAGCTGTTGTAAGATGCAGTCCAAAGTTCAGACCTATCACAGAGATAGCAGAGTTTTAGTACTGAAATGTTTTTTTGATGGGAAAAAAAAATGCCCTGCCGAGCTCAGCAACACTAGAGTGAACTCCAGATCTGAAGAAATCACATATAACATCTAGCCAGATCAAGAACACTCAATAAATAAGGTAAGTAATCATGAGATGTAAGAGGTAAGCTGTTGCATCCTTAGTGCATGAGAGCTTAGAGTGATTGTGCCTAGTAGGTCCACCACTAATGATCCCATATGGGCTAAGATCTACCCCTCATTGATGTAGATCAAATACAACACAAAACATGCACCCATGACAGCCACCTCAGGTGTAACATCAACTGGCATCAACTGTTTCAAAGACTAATTTTGATGGTGAATAAGCATGACCTTCTTGCATGACTTGGGCGAAAAATGGCAGAGTTAATAGAATAAATGCATTCAGCAAGAGGAGAAATCCTCAACCAGTTATTTTGTTGTGTGCATTACTGTCTTTTTTTGTCTGGATAGGCTTTGAACCAATGTGAACATCTCACCTCCTACTAACACATCCCATTTGACTTGACATGAGGCAAGGGTGACATAGTCACCCTGAAAGTGTTTAAATGGTCCTGCACGTGCTTGGGTGTGACCTACAGGAGCTGGCACTCCAGATGCTTTGTTTTTATCCGGGCATAGGGCACAACATTACACAGTGTCAGACACATATGCACTGGACTCAAGATTTTACCATGTAGAAGAAAATTGCTGAATCAAACATTAAGGATTTACATGTCCTACATAGCTATGGATTTGTAAAGAGGAAAAGAAGACACATATTTAACCCTTTTTTCCATGCACCTGCAGAATGTAGATCCACTCATTTATATGCACGGAACTATAGATCTAATGGAAGACATACAGTTTTAGCTGCACCATCCTCATAACATGCTACAAGCTTCAGCAATGTTAGGGAGACASACTGTCATTGGGACGTACAGTAAATGAGGCCTGTTTAATAGGCATGTTTGCAGGTGTCAAAAATCATGTCACTGCCAAATAATTCCAAAAACATGGACAACATCAAATGCCTATTGTGAAGTGTGGTAAATCATAGCAATATGCCGAAAGACAACAACATTGTTCCTGTCCAAAAGAAACCACAGTAGCTCAGACCTCAATTGTGATAAAATCTACAGTACAATCAAGCCACAAAGCGAAATACAGAGATTTGACCTCAGGATTGTCATGGTCACGTGTAGCTGCCAGTGGAATCGAGTTACTGATTTTTATTGATATCTGATATATCAGAAGTAGCCTAATGAATATGAAATGATATAAATGTAAACTTAAGAGGATAGTGCTTCAAAGTACAGATGGAAAATAAGCAAAGCTACGAAAAACAAACTAGACCCTTAAGAAATTGAATGTTCCTAAATTTTTGAGTCAAWCAAATGAAAACTCAGTCTTCAGGTAGGCACTGACTTAAAAGAATTAGTATACGTTTTTAAAAATGATCTATAAATCTATGGCTTTATAATTGTTTGTTTGTCCAATTATTCATTAGCTTGGGAAAAACTGTCTGAGAGTAGATTTATAAAAAAAGAAAAGATTGTTAACAAAAAAAAAAATTTTCCCCCATCATGTAATGCTGGTATATAATGAGCACTCTCCGAGTAGCACTCTTGCCAAGCAAAAGTTGTGATCTAAGAACATTTTTGATATTCCATTACTGCAAAAAAAAAAAATATATATATATATATATATATAGTTACATTTTGTACAAAGCAAATACAAAAGTTGAAACAGATGACTTGTTCAAATGAAATAAATTTTAAGAACTCATCACATCTTTCTTGTATAAAGTCACCTATTCAGCTGATTGGCACAGAAGTGCTGTGGTCAGTAAGTATGGCAGTGCCATTCGTTTTCACCATGATGACAATGGAATACAGCTTTAGCTCATGGCACCCTGAGGTCAGTTTCACTGGCTTACCATCAGTAACAACCAGCTTAAGAGGGTCTCTACCMAAGGCCATGACATTTTCCTTAGCCCAGCTCACTTATCATGGCAACGCTGGTCTCCTAGCAACAAAGACTGATAAAAATGGTTGAACCACAGTATATGAGTAAGGCTTAGATTTTACATATTAACATGCAATTTAGGATTGTCTTTATTCAGAACAGTATCTTAATTTCAGAAAAGTGTGTAAAGAGATGTTTAGTGCATTCATTTGTGTGGCTTCCCTTAATCAGAATATACACACGTGGACAAAATTGTTGGTACCCTTCGGTCAATGAAAGAAAAACTCACAACGGTCACAGAAATAACTTTAATCTGACAAAAGTAATAATTTTAAAAAATTCTATGAATGTTAACCAATGAAAGTYAGACATTGCTTTTCAACCATACTTCAAAGGAATTATTTAAAAAAATAAACTCATGGAACAGGCCTGGACAAAAATGATGGTACCCCTAGAAAATACTGAAAATAATGTGACCAAAGGGACATGTTAATTCAAGGTGTGTCCACTAATTAGCATCACAGGTGTCTACAATCTTGTAATCCGTCAGTGGGCCTATATATAGAGCTCCAGGTAGTCACTGTGTTGTTTGGTGACATGGTATGTACCACACTCAACATGGACCAGAGGAAGCGAAGGAAAGAGTTGTCTCAGGAGATTCGAAAGAAAATGATAGACAAGCATGTTAAAGGTAAAGGCTATAAGACCATTTCCAATCAGCTAGATGTTCCTGTGACTACAGTTGCACATATTATTCAGAAATTTAAGATCCATGGGACTGTAGCCAACCTCCCTGGACGTGGACGCAGGAGGAAAATTCATGACAAATCAAAGAGACGGATAATCCCAATGGTAACAAAAGAGCCCAGAAAGACTTCTAAAGAGATCCAAGGTGAACTTCATGCTCAAGGAACATCAGTGTCAGATCGCACCATCCGTCGTTGTTTCAGCCAAAGTGGACTACATGGGAGACGACCAAGGAGGACACCATTGTTGAAAACAAATCATAAAAAAGCCAGACTGGAATATGCCAAACTACATGTTGACAAGCCACAAAGCTTCTGGGAGAATGTCCTATRGACAGATGAGACAAAAATGGAACTTTTTGCCAAGACACATCAGCTCTATGTTCACAGATGGAAAAATGAAGCATATGAAGAAAAGAACACTGTCCCTACTGTGARACATGGAGGAGGCTCTGTTATGTTCTGGGGCTGCTTTGCTGCATCTGGCACAGGGTGTCTTGAATCTGTGCAGGGTACAATGAAATCTCAAGACTATCAAGGGATTCTAGAGAGAAATGTGCTGGCCAGTGTCAGAAAGCTGGGTCTCAGTCGCAGGTCATGGGTCTTGCAACAGGACAATGACCCAAAACACACAGCTAAAAACACCCAAGAATGGCTAAGAGGAAAACATTGGACTATTCTAAAGTGGCCTTCTATGAGCCCTGACCTCAATCCTATTGAGCATCTTTGGAAGGAGCTGAAACATGCTGTCTGGAAAAGGCATCCTTCAAACCGGAAACAACTGGAGCAGCTTGCTCATGAGGAGTGAGGAGGCCAAAATACCTGCAGAGAGGTGCAGAAGTCTCATTGACAGTTACAGGAATCGTTTGATTGCAGTGATTGCCTCAAAAGGTTGTGCAACAAACTATTAAGTTAGGGGTGCCATCATTTTTGTCCAGGCCTGTTCCATGAGTTCTTTTTTTTTTTTWTATAATTCCGTTGAAGCATGGTTGAAAAGCAATGTCTGACTTTCATTGGTTAACATTCATAGAATTCTTATTTATTATTACTTTTGTCAGATTAAAGTTATTTCTGTGAYCATTGTGAGTTTTTCTTTCATTGACCGAAGGGTACCAACAATTTTGTCCACGTGTGTAGCCCTTACATACAAATGATCATGTTTCAGAATGCCCTCTTTGTGTTAACAGCGCCATCTTGTGGTATCTTTAGGGTCTTCGTAGTCTTGCAAGTGTTTTATTTGCCTTTTTGTGTTTCATACTATAAATCAGATCTCTGCTGCAGTGATTTTGCTGAGAAAGGCTTTTTTATGAACAGGTACAACAGTCAATGTCAATGGCACCTTTCCGACTGGTGAAGTCAGAAATTTCCATGGCAACATGTAGAAGTAGGCAACACCAACTCTTGTCACTTGTCACTAACTTTTCCCCCTCTTTTTGTGTGTGTTAATATCTGCCTTTATTGTTTTGAGCAATCATATAGTACATCTAAAAAACATGAACATGTTGAATGAATATACTGTCCAAACACAGGCAATTTTGTCATTTTTTCCCGAAGATACTAATCAATATCAAACATATGGTTAAGCTACATATTACATGATGTTCTATATAAATAATTGAATTTGGCTATTTAGCTGAATTTTGGGAATATGTTCTTGGTGAAATCAGTTAATAAAAAGAAATGCTATGGACCTACGTACAGTATATGTGGAGGATAGACATTTGAGGATGGACCACTGCTTTGTTTTGTATTAATAAAAAACATTTATTTATGTACATTTATGATTTGTTGCTGCTTGCCTTTTTTTGCATATTAATACTAAACCAATACAATACTTATTCTGAATGCATTTTGAAGTGTCATGCTTAATTCTGAAGTGCTCTCGTTCGCATGGAACGCCCGGAAGTCTTTCATCAGAAGACATTTTCTAGTTCATTAGTACAGAGAACAGTCAGGATGAGTGACAAATCAATTGGGGTAGAAATCTTAGTGCAGATTCCCTTTGTTGTTGTTATTTCAGTTGTATGTTATTACTTTCCTGCCTGTGAGAACATTTTGCAGAGGTGTGAAATAACACACTCCCACTGCAAAATAAAAGTAAGCACATTAGGAAACACCTTTTCATACGTTTTTGGCAGCACAATGTTTATATTTCCTTCTCTTTCACCCCAAACAATGTGTGTCATTTTGCTTTGTTGAAAGCGATAAAAAGAAAACCAAAAGTTGTTTGTTTGCAAAGAAGAAGCAACACCTTAGCCATGTTCTACTTTTGCACAAACCTGTAATTCTCTTAGGGCAATAACTTGTTTTCACACATTAACCACCCCTTCTGCAGACCGTGCACAAAACACAAACAGTGTGACTACAGATGGCTCTTTCCATATGACCTTGGCATTGACACTTGTTACAGMGCTACATGTGTCATCTAGGACAGTTAAACCAGCAGAAACAGACCCGTTCTGAATGAATGGAGACCGAGGCAAGAAAAGTCATGGACCAACCATACAATGTATAAATGCAAGCTGCAGGTATGCATCGTCAGTTACCCAATACCTGCCGAGAGGGGTTTGTCCGTGACTCATCAACATGCTATACCACAGATCACACTATCACTCCTGTAAAACAACAAAATTACAAGTTTCCTTCAAGTCATATGTTAGCTTGTTGAAATAATAAAAAAAACATTGTGAGTTCATATTAAATGAAAAGTGTGGAACAAAAGACTTTGTATTATTTATTTCTCATTTTATGGAAAGCAACAAATACATTCAGTTCCACTTGTGATGAAGATGCAGAGCAGGTGACTGAAACATAAAGTGGTGGACAGGTTCTAAAGCAATATATGTCATGTATTAGTTCTCCCTGTGCACAAAACCGGTGATTTCATCATTAATTCTAGCCTCACATGAAATCTGGCATGAAATCTTTTATAAGAACAAAACTATTATCCTTAATGACGATTTAAAATAATGAGAATATCATTAAAACATTGCATTTCACTTTTGTTTCAATACTTTTGGCTACCATAGTCAATTTTTTTTTTATGTCAAAACATAGTAAAATTTGTCTTTTTTTCCCCCAAGATACTAATCAATATCAAATACAGATTTTTTTCTAGTTGAGACTTTCTTGATAATGATGATTATGATCCATGCCAATAAGTTGAGCATGTGCAATTCTTGCTTTGTCCCTTACACTTTTGTTGTTTATTATCAGGCTTATAACAGAAACGTACTGTCCATAGACTTTGACCGCACCACACATATGGGCACGCTATATGATGACCATAGCAATTTTATTTGAATAATTTTATGTGATGAGGTGGGATGACCCATTCTGTTGTCACCCAGAAACACATACAGTGAAGTGAATATTACCTACTCACCTACAGGACTCATCACCATCATACAGCAAGGAGATTGGAGAAAAATTGTAATATCAATTTCAATGTCAATGTCAAAATCTGGAGCTACTCATTCATAGGTAAGGTACCATGATAATGCCTCCTTTGTCATTGTTAGTGATTATGCATGAGCTTTTTCTTTTAGTGCACAGACCTTTCCTTTCTTGAAACAATGCAAAAGGAAATGTGGTTTTTCTTTATATAGTAAGTGGTGTATGCCATACATGAGTGCATACTTTCAGAATTAGTCTGTAATAATTATGTCAGTAATATATAAAAAAAGAGGTATTTGCCTTTTTTTCTGAAAAAAAGAAAAACAATTTTGTGTTTACATTGGCTGCACAATATGTACACAATATGTGTGTAAGTTTGTGTGTACATTTCTTTACTTTGTAATATGCCTATATTTCTGCAGTAACTCCCTTTTTTGTTAATTTCCTGTACTAACACATTCACCTATGATGATATTTCTGGAATGTTTAAAACTATTTACCTCATAAACAATGGATTTGTATCAGATATAGGCAAACAGGTGTGTCCTATTTTATTTAAAGATTCCAGTCAAACATAATGAAAAAATAGTTTAATAGAAAAAAGTTTATTTTGCATGTTTATTTATTTTTTTATCCATGTTGATTATTTGATATAATATTATATTATACTGAAAAAATAAGAATTAAAATATATAGTCAGACGTAGAGTATCTGGTGTTCACAATATTCAGGGGTTAGTACTACCAAAAGTGGTCCAAGGAAGGACAACTGATGTATCAGCAACAGGGTCAAGGCTCAATGTTGTTCGTGGGTTAGCCAGTAGGGTCTGATCACACAGACAAGCAAGGATATTATCGTACAGTGGAACCTTGGATTGTGAGCATAATTCGTTCCAGAAGAAGACTCGTATATCAAAACACTCATGAACCAAATAGAATTTTCCCATAAGAAATAATGGAAACTCAAGTTATTCGTTCCACAGCCCAAAAAATAAATATGTGTGTGTGTGTGTAATAATAATAATAAGGCATTTTATTTATAATGCACTTTATATTTGACGCAAATCTCAAAGTGCTACAAATTATTTCTACTCAAAAGCTGTAATAAAAAGGTAAGTTTTAAGCAGATTTAAAAATCATCAACAGGCTGTAGCATCCTCAGATACTCAGGGAGAGCATTCCACAGTCTAGGTGCCGCTGAGCAAAAAGCCTGATCTCCCATGGTATGAAGCTTGGTCTTCGGAGGTTTCAGAAGATGACCTGAGACAAAGCGGAGGTTTCTTGAAGATGTATGAAGTGATACGTTCTTTGAGATAGGGAAGGGCATCTATCCCCATAGATGCACTGGTGGGTAAGAAACCAGACTGGAATTTCTCAAACAAATCATTTTGTTTCAGATCAGACTGAAGCTGTGCAGCCACGACTTTTTCCAGAACCTTTGAAAGGAAAGGGAGGTTAGAAATAGGCCTGTAGTTTGCAAGCACTTCTGKMTCTAAGGTGGATTTCTTAAGAAGTGGCCTGATGACAGCAGTTTTTAGTGAAGGGGGAACATAGCCAGACTGGAGAGAGTGATTTATGATCCTGGTAATCAGGGGACTTATAGCACAGAGGTTGGATTTAACCAGAACTGC
>QMIH01001658.1:91295-104403 GCA_003987875.1 Clarias batrachus | reverse complement strand
GTGCACATGCGTGTGTGAAGGCGAGACACGCGTATATATGTGTTATAATAAACAGTACACGGCGCTGTACACATGCACATACAAACACAAAATAAAATATGTTTTAGACCAAGAAGGGGAGACGATTACCCACAATTCCGCAATGATCGCGCGAGAAAAAACATTGGCTCAGTTGTGATCATGTGATACTCAGCATCAAAACAAGACGTGCATGAGTGATACATGATACTTGGTACTCGTAAACCAAGACCTGTTCATTTTTCAAGATAAATTTTATTAACCATCTTTTCTCGTCTTGCGGAACACTCGCAATCCGAGGTTCCACTGTATAACATAAACTATATAATAACATAATTTTATTATCTAATATATACAATAAGATTATTATATAATGATACTAAAATGCAAAACTTGTTTATCAATGGTTTAAGGATGACAAAATATTCAAGGTCTTGACTTAACATTTGAATTCCTCAGTTTTCATTTTGAAGGAGCTTCTGCAATATGGACTGTAAAAAAAAGTGCAATCAATGGATGCCACACTTTGCTTGCAGTACTTAAAGGATTTGCTGCTAATGACTTGGTGACCACAGCACAATGGTACAATAATTACTGGAGTGATTTGTTTCCGAATACTGTATACTATACAACTGCAGAAGTAATGGGAAAGAGGGAAGCACTGTACTAATCATGCATAATGACCTGCCCATAGCAGTTTTCATGTGACCAGCATCTAGCCAATGATGAGTCCACTCTTCCACTTGACCTTTATTGTGATGTAGATGTATCTGGGTGCATCAAGCAATTTGGAAACTTGAAGTGTTTTACTATCATTTTAATTGCCTTTGTACAGTATGAGATCCTCAAATTGAGCTTCAGATTTGTACTGATAAATGACCCCCAGTAGTACTACAGCTATGACCTCATTGGGGAAAGCAACCTCCTGAGCTGTGGCACAAATGCAAGGCTCATACCGATTCATTATGATCTCAATGACCACATTGCTAGATTTGGTGTAATTCAATGGATGGGACAAAATGGATGATGATGATGATGGATTTCTTCGCAGGAGGGGCAATGACATCTTTTACTACATCTAATATGAACTCCTCATAAATGTCTACAATAGGGTTTCAGAAGAAAGTGTCCAGGACCGTTATGATGATGGACATCTATGCAGATCTGGCTAATCTCACAAAACTAATACACATATATAACCACAGCAGATCTGAAATCATCTTTCTCTATAATGACCTTCAAGGCCAGAGTAGCGGAGTAGTGTACTATGTGGAATGTGATAATATTGCAATAAATAACCAAGGAGGTACTTGTTAAATGACTTCTTATGGAGACATTTAACAAGTCTCCAATGCACACTTGGCTATTGGATTCCATGGAGGGCTTTATGGTCCCTTTACCATGCTGATTCATTTTGGCCAAAGGGACTATGACCTGGTAGTAGGCAGGTGGACAACAACTTGTGGCCTGAGCTCTTTTTATATGTGGAATAAATATAGAGAAGGTCACTCAGTTCACTTCAGGTAAAACAGCATTTAGTGTCTCGCAACTTGATTAAACTTGGTTAAACTATTATATGCAGTCAGTATAGCTAAACATACAGCATGTACTATGTATAGTTGAATGTTGTATAGACAAACACAGAACATTTTACTGGTGTTTTATTTTTTTATTTTTTTTAGTAAAGATTAAATTTAAACTATAATATTAACTCTGCTTGGCCTTTATTAAATTAAAAGTTTCCTATTACTTTGGATCCCTGGACCCCAGAAGCATGAATTGGTTAGAACACACAAGCAATTTAAAAGGTTTTGATATAAGTCCTAATATAAGCGGTTGAATTTTTCAAAATATTGAAATTATATGTATATGTATTATATTACATATAAGATTACACAATATTGTGCCTGGCTTTCCTAAAAAAAAATTTTAGATAATTAAACCAAGATTCATTTGTACCAGAATTATTAGAAGAGCAGGGTATAGAGAAAGGAAAGGAATGTTTTGGCATGAATATGCACAGTATGGATACCAGTGGAAATCTCACTAGTTACTGGTGTTTCTTAAAGATATGATTGCTGTTCGATGTAGCAGGGGAAATTCTAAAGTGTAAAGAGCCGGACTTTCTACTCATATTGAGTCAAATTCTGATACAAAAATGACAGTACTTTATACTGTAGCACAGATGGATAATCCGCTGTGGTCATGTTTAAAGACATACTGTATTTAAAAAATAATAATTTTCTAAATGCTTATAGACCCAACTGTACTCCAAGTAATATGCCAGTTACAGTATCACTGCTGTGAGAAAACGATTAAATTTGGGGCTATACAAGAATAACACCAAGTAAAATTTACATTTAATTAACATTTTTGCATATAATAAATATTTAAATAGTCAACAGGACTATGAACAAAGCAAGCTAGTAAAGTACATGAATCCCACTGAAATCCTGGTCCTTTACGCAGAACAACAATTCAACTGCATTGCCTATCTGCCTTAGAGGCTAGCAATAGGAAGTGTTCCACCCCCCAGGGTCAGGTCATTTAGATTATATGCTGTATGATTTCACCAAATACTGCATCCTGCAGGATCTGAATTTGTTATTGCTATAAATTACTGCTTAATTTATATAGTAGTTTATGAGCAATTAAATAGATTTTTATACTATTAGCTATAGTTTTATATTATTTAAGATAATATATATATATATATATATATATATTATTTAATTATATACTCACCACTTTCTTAGAAACACCTGCACGTTCATGCAACAATCCAGTCTTCCAATTATGGGACAGCAGCACATTGCATAAAATCACACTTATACAGGTTAAGAGCCTTAGGGAATGCATACATCTAATTTCCTGGATTTAAGGATGGGCATATGTACATTGGCTTGTTAACAGATTCAAGCTGACAGGATGGCTAAAATATTTTAGATAACCACTCATTACAGCTATGCTGTACAGAATAGAATCTCAGACTACACGTGTCAACCCTTGAGGCTACTGGACTACAACAGCAGAAGACCACATTGGGTTTTGCTCCTATCAGCCAAGAATAGGCTTCTGAAATGTTGGTAACAGAGGCACTTAAATTGGACAGTTGAATATTGGAAAACATTGACTTGTCTTTGTCCAATCTCTGATACCAAAAATCATGCCACGGACAAAGCCACTGAGCTCATATTTTCTCTATTATTATGTTTGATCTGAACAKTTTCTAAACCCATTGAAATAAATTTGCAATCTGTCCTTATTCATCTATTTTGTTCTTTACAGTTAATGCACTTTTTATTTTATTTATTAATTTATTTATTTTCAAATGTAATGAATATAGTYCTAGTGCTTATAAACAAGCTTTGTAGAATGCACAAATAATGGTTATATTTTGTTTCATTCTGTTACAATAATGTGATGGCAGATTGTGTTGGATTTCTCTGTTGTTAGAGCCTGGCATACAGTAATTTGGGAAAATCTGTTTATTGAATTATAATTATTATATATTTTAAATTTAGAAGAGTGCCTTCTGCATGTGCTTCTAGGTTGTTCTGGGTATTCAGAGTGAGCTACAGAGGCAACTATGATCCTTTATCTCATTAGAAAAGCTACCAATGTCTCAGCCCAAACACCAATGTTGGGATGCACCAACGTTTGGCACAGACACCTCTGTTCTCGACCATCCACCAGTCGGTGCCTAGCCACTATTATCTGTTGTGTTGTTTACCCGGAAGGCCTGCACTACACTGTGGATGGACGAGACACAATCTACTTCATCAAGTTTAGACAACTAGAAGAGGAGCTTATTATAATGAGGGCTGGGGGAAATGTCCTGGAGAATGGAATCAATTTGACAGTAACAGAGATGACAATATCTGGTGGCAGAACCAGGCGCCTGGCCAATATCCATCTCCAGTCAGGGTCACTAAGCTTGACTAAGGGAATAAGTACAGTTTTGGAGCTCTCAAGGGAAAGGGCAGTGGAGCAGGCCAGAGCACGGGGAAAGAGCTGATTCCTCAGTGGTCAGGGTGAAAGTCAAACATGGACCAAAAGTTAGAAGCAACACTTAATTTCTAGTGGGAAAGTTTCTGGCTATGATTGTTATTTTGTGCTGTCAGTAGAACAGCATCCTGAGCTAGCTGATAGTGCCAACAACATCAATTTCATGAGCCAAAGCAGATTAGGCCAAAGGTGACAGTGGTAGAAATTATCCTTTTGGCCCTTCCAGAAGGCTGCCTTTTTTTTTTTTTTTTTTTTTTTACTATAATCAGACTCTTTATATTATTATTAAAATGTGACTTGCAAAAAGCATGCTTTACGTGCTTACACATAACTGACATGTAACTGACAACATGAAGTTTTGTTTCCTCACCATGGCTTATCTTTGTTTCTGTAATGATAATCTCTTTTTTCTCCACAATATGATATAGTTTCTACTGCCACCTTATATACTGTATACAGTATATATAAACTTGTAAAGATAAAAGAGGTCATGGAATTAATACTGCATTATCTTTATTTCTTTATCATTGTCTTCTGCACTATATATTTTGTTTGTCATGTTACATAGACCACCTCAATAGAATAGAGTATAGATTTTGGGCAAAAGGGGCCTTTTAAACAAATTATGATAGAGAAATAGTGATGTACTTTTTTTTGTTTTTTCATTTAAGGTTATCAACCTCACTCACTTAGCTCAATCCACTTTGAACAATTGTTGTGTAACATGCAAGGCTGTCAGACACAGGAATTAAAAGTGATTCCAGAGTTGATCCTCTTGTCCCCCGTAGTTGACTATGGTTTTTTCGAGTTTGAAGCAGAAGTTGATGTGCATTTTCCCATATAACTCGACACACATACTAATGGAAACACTGCTCTGTCAGGAAACTTCTTTAATAAGGAACCTCTAATGATACTTGCTTTTGCTTTATGCACGCACACATAGTCACAATGTTATAATAAACAGCACAAGCTTGCAATGCATGCACACTGAGAATAAGCATGGAAGACGATTACCCATTATCCCGTAGCACGCAAAATAGAAGAAACATTGGCTTAGTTATGATCATGTGACGCTTGCCAGACAAAGCGCATGCCTACTACAGTACTCATACTGTATATCAAGACCTCACTATTTTATTAAGTCAAAATGTAAAAATTTTGCTCATCTTGCAAAACGCTCACAGATCAATTACTTGCAGTCCAAGGTTCCACTGTATTACTGTATGACTATATCTACCTGGGAAGTCAGAGAATGAGGAGTTTAAAATAGCTTATTAAAGTTATGTGTATTTTATTTTATTTTATTATTATACTTCTTTTTTTATTGTTATACTTCTTTAGTTGCCACTAATGCTGAAGATTGACCCTCACCAGAGTATTTAGCACAATGCTGTAATTTTAACAGTTTAGCTCATCAGTGGAAGACTCCAACCCACACTTACTCCTGATGACGAATTTAAATCTAACAACTGTAAGATGACTTTTTTCACCCTCTCTTTTAACAATCAATGAGCGACATACAGTACGAATAACCATTCTTTAGTTTACTCATTGAGATTTCGAATTACATTCTGCTCCATGCTGATTAATCTTTAAGTAATTCACATTGAATTAGATTGAAAGCCTCAAACCACATTTTAAAATAATAGCACTGGCAAATACTGGCACAGGCACTGAATAGCACTGGCAGAATAGCATTGACTAGCAYACTATTTTGAATGTAACAAACTCAAATGGTCAGTTGAAGATAATTATTTGCTGTTTTTTTCCGCTTGGGGTAACATCGTTTGCATCAGCTCACTACCTTGCATGATATGAGCAAATTTGAGTTGAATAAAACAGGATAAAATACATCTCCCTTCCATTAGCTGACTAACACTAGCGAAGCAGCAATTTAAGATAGTTTTAAAAAATATATAGACTAATTTAACTTATCACCCCACATTACTTTGTGCAAGACAAAAAACAGAGGAAAGATACCTTAAAAGCACATTTTAGACAAGGGTTAATGGTAAACTCAAAGTCTGTTAGTCGTACATAAGCAGTACAATGTGAGAAAAACAAACATGCAGATACACAGTTAATATCAGTTAATTTTGTCCGTTAAAATAAACTCAATTTAAAAAGTGTGATCTCTGTGACTGTGTGTAATTGTTGCATCGATATTGCTTGAGGGCTGGTTTGAGTATTTCAGAAACTGCTGAGCTCCTGGGAATTCCCCACACAACAGTCTCCAGTGTTTACCCAGAATTGTAGGGGGAAACACATTGCGTGAACAACAGTACTGTGGGTGGAAAAGCCTTGTTGATAAAAGAGGTCATAGGAAAATCAACATATTGATTTGAGCTGCCAGGAAGGATGTAATAACTCAAATAATCACTTTTAATTCGGTGGATGAGGTGAAGGGCCGACAACAACATTGGTTCCTACTTGTGTCACCCAAGAACAAGAACCATCATGGGTGCAGACTTACCCAAACTGGACAGTTAAGGAATATTAAAAGCTGTCCAGCCTAGCAATAAATAAATAAATAAATAAATAAAATATATGTATATATCAGAAATTGGATTGACATTATCTAAACATTATAATACATTTACATTTATGTATTATCTCAAATTAAATATATTTGTCGATAAAGGCAGGTAAACCTGTGTTTYAATTAAATGTTGGGCAGCTTGATCAGCAATTATTTTAACCAAACATTTTTTATAATTTGTGATTAATCCAGAACAATATGCTGGAGGAAAGATTACTCATTCCATCTTGTAAAACCTTTTCAGCTCTGTGATATTGATGAACTTCCTCGCATTAACTGCTCCTTTTAGATTGTTCAACATAATTTATATTGAAAAAAGGACTAGACTTTTGCTTTAAGTTTATGTTAAAATGGCAGGTTTTTGTGATTTAAAAAAATGGAGACCAAGATAAACAATTCTAGATTTTTTTTTATTCTAGACCTTTAAAGTGGCCTTTTAACCTACAACTGAATTAAAAACCAAACTGAAATCTTAAGGGGGGGGGGGGATAACAAAAATGTGGTTGCATAAAGATGCACATCATTTAACTAATACTTTGTTGAAGCACCCTTTGGTTTTATTACAGCGCTCAGTTTTTTTTTCAGTAGGAGTCTATCAGCATGGCACATCTTGATTTTGCTCACTCTTCTTTGCAAACATGCTCCAAATCTGTCAGATTGTCATCTTCAGATAACCACACAGATTTTCAATTGGATTTACTGTAATCTTCAGAACTCCAAAACGTTACTCTTCTGATGAAGCCATTCATCATAATTTGGAGGTATACTTTTGGTTGTTTACATGATAAAAGATAAAATACCTCTTCATCTTCATCTTTCTAGCAAGAGCCTGAAGGGGTTGTGTCCACACTGACTAAGGCCCAATTTGCAGCTGGACCCAAGGCATGGTGCTGCCACCACTATGCTTTTCTGTTGGTATGGTGTTATTGGTGATGTGCAGTGTTGTTTTTGTATGTTTTGGAATTATGACCAAAAGGTTTGGCCATGGTTTCATCAGACCATAACACATTTTCCACATGCTTTTGGGAGACTACAAATGTTTTTTTTTGCAAAATTTAACTGGGCTTGAAGGTTTTTCCTTTACCCTACACCATAGCCCAAACACAAGAAGAATGCGGGAGATTATTGTGACATGTACTGTACTACACAGCCAGTATGTGCCACAGGCCTCTTGGCAGCCCCCCTGACCAGTTTTCTTCTGGTCTTTTCATCAATTTTGGATGTGACTAAGAAAATGTCAAGAAACGCCTACTAGAACAGCTGAACTTTATTTGGGGTTAACCAGAGAAACTTTAAATGATGGCAGGTGTGTACTGTTTCCTATTTAATGAGTTTGAATGTGATCGCTTAATTCCGAACACAGCCACATCCTCAGTTTTAAGAGGGTATGCACAGCACATTATTTTTGTTTTTTAGTTTAAACCCCAATCCCCATTTTACAAGATTTCACTTTTTGTTATTAAGTTGCACAGGTTATAGGTCACACTGTATTAAAAGTGGAAAACGTTTGTAAATTATTTATATTTTTACATTTTTTACATCACAAAAACCTGGCATTTTAACCGGACTGTGTAGGGTGTCTAGGATTTTCTGAGTGTGTAGCTTTAAAACATCTTCTCTAAGAGAAACAGACTTCTACATTGCAGTTACCCTGAGACAATTGCAGTTGAAGGCCACATTCTCTGTATAATGTATGTGTACACGTAACAATGAATCACTGCAGGGGAATATGAATGAGACAGCTATGTGGGTAAGAGACAGCCCACCCGTGCCTGACAGAGTTCTTTCATGTGGTCCCAACAAAATGACTGCAGAGTTCTTCTTTTACATACTTTCTATTTAAATAAAACCTGCTGATGACAGTTTCTGTTTGGTGAGGTTATGGCTTGGTGCATAAATGTAGAAACAGGTATTAAGCCCTAAGGCAGAGACCATCACCCGAAGACATGCAACCAAGCCCCATCAATCCAAATGTAGCTCATGMAACAAAATATGTTTGCTTTTTTAGATTTGTACTGAAGAACTAAAAATATTTCATGCAAAATAATTAACACGAAAAATGCAAATTGTTTTAAATTAAATGGCTTAAATTAATAATTCATATTTAAGCATATTTCTGTTGCTAGTGCTTTCAAACTTCTAATATACATGTTATATTAGCTGTGTGTTCCAAAAGTATGAATCTATAGCCCAACAAGCACACGCACACACACGCACACACACATACACACACATACACATCGCCTGGCTGAAATGATGGAATTTGGAATTTTATTTGAGCTTTGATGACTGCATGCAATGTGGTGGCCACGTCACCATTTACAGCTTAAGCTTAAACACTGATACTGTGTATGAGTTCCAGACATTAATTGGAAGGCTATTCCGTACCTTTGAAAACCTCTGCCCCTGCTGTCGATTTTATAATACTAGGTACCAACAAGAAGCCTGCAGCTGTTGATCTAAGTAGGCCTGGCAGATAAAATGGTTATAAGACCATTTTTGGCTTTATATAAGGTGGTATCAAAAAATGTCAATACTAGTTTTGTAACATGGCAACAGATGGCAGCACAATTTTGCACCCCCAGTCACAGGGACCCCCGACCTTCACAACTCACTGTGCCAAAAGACATCATCCTGTGTACATTGGAAGCAGTGCAACTGGTGCTATTCTGATGGCATGCGTTACCACGTCTTCTATTTCATCAAGGACAGTAAGTTAGAACAAAGACCTTCTGTGTGGAACTGGGCATATCTGCCACAGAGACTTCTGACATGATTCGGCAAGTTTACAGTGATGCTGCAATGAGGTGTTTTGAGTGGCATGTGCACTTCACGAGTGGAAGAACATCACTGGAACAWTCCACAACACTGCTGCCATTGTCAGTGTGTCATACGGAACAGCCCAGGCAATCCTAATGTGTGATTTAAACAGACCGTCAATATCAAATTCTCCTGTCAGGTTTTAAGACATCTGAGGGTGGACATTCAGTGAAAGCAATTGGATCTGTGGAGTGCAAATCCTGAAACCTTTTTGATTGGCCCTCAGGTCAATGTCAGAGTTCACTGGGAGCCAACACAGTGTGGATAGGATAGGTGTAATTTGCCCACATCTGCAAAGATGCACGAACACAAACAGTGGCTTGAGGAACCCTTCCAGTTTACTGAACCCTGCCACATGTGGCAAAGGATTCAGGATATCACTGACTTCAAGCCACTCGCAACCAACTCTGCCTCACTTTGAAAGACTGGTCCTCACCCACCTTAAAGCCTATTGTCCACCCACTCTTTTTCTATACCAATTTTCCTATCACCTCAATAGGTCAACAGAATGCCATGTCCATGGTAGCAGGCGATGTAGGTACCCGAGGCTCCGATTGAACAGCTGGTCATGGCACTACACTACTACACTGTCTCCTTCACTCTATATTGTACCATTAATAATCTATTAGATGAGCATTGCACACGACTGCATAATCATTGTTTTTGCAGATATACTGTATATTACCATATATATCCCATTTATAATACCTACAGCAACTGTATATAAGGCACATACTGTACAGTATGAATGCATAGCCACTTCTGCTAAATGCTCTTCATAGACTTTGTGCATGTACTTTGCACAATGACAATGAAGTTAATCTAATCTAATCCAATCTAATCCAATCTAATCCAATCTAATCTAATCCAATCTAATCCAATCTAATACAATCTAAATACTTGCATAGCTATTTAGATAGATTTACTTTAAAACATTGACACTCAGTTGATCTCAGACATTTCCATCTGGCTTGTTAACATTGGCACAGTAGTATGTCTTGAAAACTAGGGCAAACTGTTGTACAAATTGTTTTGGTTATTTCAGTGTGATTTATTTTTAAATATTGAGAGTAACAGATAAAAATATAAACCATAGGTAGCAGAAAACAGCAGGTATTTTTGCAACCATCAGCACAATGGCTCTTACCTTGACGCTCTGTTCAAGCAGCATAATATATAACAAATCTATAATTAAATAATTGTTTCAATGATTATTTGCAATCTTTTTTTGCAAAATTTGCATTTATTATTATTAATCTATGTTTTTAATTTACACTATATTGCTAAAGATTTGTGAATGTGATCTTTCACAAATAGTTGCCAAATTGTACACAACTGTATATGTCTTTGTATTTTGAAGCATTACAACGCCCTTCAACAAAAATAAYAGTTATTTTAATACCAAGAGGAGTACTAAATCTGAGATTTGTGAGATATTCAAAAATAACATGAACAAGACAGAAACTAGTGGCCACATATTGCATTTTCATATAAAAAAAAAAACTATGTATTATGCTTTCTAGTCAAGACATAGCACAGGCAAGCAGAGTAATTAAATCTGTTGTTCAATGTTGAAATAAAAAATAAAGAAACCCATAAAAATGTCCCATTATACAGTACAAAGCCAATTAGCACGTCTTCTTTATAGAACTGGTTCTATACTGGTTTCAATAATGAAGGTAAATTGGCTGACTATCATCTATCAAATGCTTGCACCCCACCAAATTGGAGAATAATTCATCTTTTCTGTTCAATAAGAACTAAGCAAAGACCATTACACCTTAATAATTTTTTTTTATATCTGATTATAATATGAGATTCTTTAACTCTTTTTCCTAATTGACTCTGGCTTCTGCCAATGTCGTTTAAAAAAAAAAAAAAGAAAAGAAAAAAAAAGACTTCCTTTGTGCTTGAAGGTGACTGACACATCTGTTTGACTGTGACAACTCTGACTATGAATTACTATTACAGAGTTTCTGTCTCCATAATCGTATTTTGTCCTTTAATTTTTTATAAACATTCTGAAGCCGTGTAACTAATACGCACATTTGTAATTTCCTTGCTTACTTGCTTGCTTGGGTGCTTCATAAAATGTGGCATATAAGTTAAGAGAGTGTTAATATTGCGATGATGTCTGTGCATAAATATCTGAATCCATGAGGTTGAAAAATAGCTGAGAATTTTATCCCATGCAATAAGTCTGATTTTACCCCTAAGCACCATCAGAAAATTGAGAGTGCGGTTGCTAGGAGATGAGGTGCTCTTCCTGTGGAGCTTGTTTGGTTTGTGCAGATTGATGCAAAACAAGCTGCACAAAATCATATGTATGTATGTACTCATATACTGAACATGCAATTTTTGTTGATGGATTTAACACCTTTTATCAGAGTATTTTAAAGGAATCTTCAGACAATGTCTTTATTTTGCATGTTTATTGCATTTATAGACACAGGTTTAGGTTTCACTTACTATAGTAGCCAAATAAAAGAATCATATTAAGGGTTCATATCATTACATAAAATCATTACCACCTACTGTACAATTTCCAATCACAAATAAACTAATCTGTTTTCAGACAAATGGCAAATCATATAATATATACAAATCTGGGTGTGAATTTAAAACCTGTAGAATCATGACTATAACATCCATACTCAGTATTACTACTACTATTACTACTAATAATAATTACAACAACAACAACAACAACACAATAATAATAATAATAATAATAATAATAATAAAGAAAAATAAGTGTCAATTTGTTACAATTTCTTCGTCCATGCTCCTTATTCAGGAGAGTTTATGTGGGATGTATTTGGGCTGTTATAATGATTCTGAACCGTCACTGGGTAGAGTAGTGGAATGGCAATGCCTTGGTCTGGTTTCTCAAAAGCACTTATCAGATTCTTCACTTTACGAAACAAGCGTTTCTGTTGACCAGGTGCTGTCTGGAAAATCAAAAATAAAGTATTTTTACTTCGTACTTACTAATGGGCTAGTGCATGCCAATGTATATGCTGAACTGCAATGCTTGTTGAGTATTAATTTTAATGATTAAGCACCCCATGTCCATGCGGGTGCATATTAATTCTAAATAATATTTATGTTAAGACTGTAACAGATGACTTTATGACTTGGTATCAAACTTTAGAAACCATACTTTTGGTCACCAACCTTCAAAGACTCTTTAAGTGAAGCAATTGAACTGTCATGTCAAAAGTTTCTATTTATGTAAAAAAAAAAAATATTCCAACAATTTCTTTTATAGAAATTGCATGAGCATTTGTAAATAATAATAATAATAATAATTCATGAAAAAACAGCGGGTTTAATCCCAAATTCTTATAAACAGCCCATTTGTTTGTGCGCTCCAAGGAAACTGAGAGGTTTCACTGTTGACTTTAATTTATTAATTATTGTTTAATTTCTACTTTGTTTTTGTTCATCTCAATCTATTTCAAACTGTACTTCACTAAATGTGAAAAGTGAGAATATTTAACCAATACTGATTCACATATTAGACTACTGTGAAATATGAAAAATAGAATTGATCAGCTCAGCCAATAGGCAAAATTACTGGGTCAGCACTCCGCATGCATTCATAATGGGTGATTTATGTGCACTTGCTTCTTTGATCTTTAAGTGGTTTTCTTTTCATGTGAATATTTTATAAATATAAAATATTATATGTATATATATTATATTATAACAAAAAACAAA
>QMIH01001658.1:58121-75641 GCA_003987875.1 Clarias batrachus | reverse complement strand
CCAGGAACAAACTGGACTCCTTTTAATTTTAATTTTAACACGTCTCCTGTTACACTGAACTTCCAGTACACATTATTATGCTGATCAATCCCTGCTATCCGTTATCACCCAGATGAGGATGGGTTCCCTGTTGAGTCTGGTTCCTCTCAAGGTTTCTTCCTATTACCATCTCAGGGAGTTTTTCCTTGCCACCGTCGCCCTCGGCTTGCTCATCAGGGACAATCTTATCATTTTGATTCATACACATTGCATACAAACTTACTTCTTTTTATTGTGTAAAGCTGCTTTGTGACAATGTCAATTGTTAAAAGTGCTATATAAATAAAATTGAGTTGACTTGACGTGTACCCTTTAGACACTGGCAGATCGTTACGAAATCCACAGCTATGTGGGACCACGGTCTGTCTGGCGTTGGTAAGCGAACACACAGCACAAGATGAAACGACAGTTCTCACGGATTTTCACATATCAGGCCACCAGAACTTCCGTTCTAATAGCCGGAACGTACATGCTACACCTGGGTGGCCTGAATCAAAGACTTGTGTGTGCTTGGATTGTTACCTCGTAGTGGCTCGGAGGGCAGTTACGAGAGCGGCTCGGAGGGCAGTTCTGCAGTTTGGCAGCGCGGGATGTGACCGAGACGCTTGGGCTATCTCCGAATCGAGATCCCACATGATCGGCGCCACTACAAGAGATGAGGGGAGAATGGGTTTGGGTCTTGCAACGTGATCTGGTGTGGGATAGTATCGTGATAACGCATCTGCTTTTTTGTTCTTTGAGCTTGGACGGTAAGTGATAGTGAAGCGGAAACGCGTGAAGAACAGCGCCCAGCGGGCTTGGCGAGGGTTTAATCTTTTTGCATGTTGGATGTACTCTAGATTACGATGATCCGTGAGCACTGTGAATGAGTGTTCAGCTCCCTCCAACCAGTGCCGCCACTCCTCTAACGGCTCTTGACTGCTAGCAGTTCTCGATTGCCAATATCATAGTTGCGCTCGGCAGGTGTTAATTTACACGAGAAGAAAGCACAGGGGTGGAGGTTTTCCTGGGTCGCCTTGGCGTTGTGACAGCACCGCTCCTACACCTACCTCTGACGCGTCGACCTCCACTAAAAAGGGCTTCTTGGGATCGGGTATTCTTAGAATAGGCGCAGTGGTAAAAGCAGATTTTAGGTGCTGAAATGCCATGCGCGTTTCCCTTTTAACAACGTGGTGAGCGGCGCTGCCAACATGCTAAAGCCCCGAATAAATCGCAGATAAAAATTAGCGAAACCCAGAAATCTTTGTAGCGCCTTTACTGCCTTGGGTTCCGGCCATTCTTGTAGCGCCGCGACCTTAGTTGTCTCCATCTCGACCCCCTGTGGACCTATGTGATAGCCAAGGAATGCAACCTCCTTCTTGTGGAATTAGCATTTCTCTGCCTTCGCATTGAGCCCGTGTTTACACAGACGATGAAGGACGGCGGTTACATGAAGGACGTGTTCGGAATATGACCGGGAGTATACCAAGATATCATGCAAGTAAACTATAACAAACCGGATTAACATATCCCTTAACACATGTTCATGAACCCCTGCAACACCGCAGGTGCATTTACCAGACCATAAGCCATTACATTATATTGGTAATGCCTGGACGTCGTGCTAAACGCAGTCTTCCATTCATCACACTTACGCACACGAATGAGATTATAAGCGCTGCGGAGGTCGAGCTTAGTAAAGATGGAGGCGCCTCGGAGTTGGTCGATAGCGGCCGGCACCAGTGGCAGTGGGTGCTTATACTTTATTGTGACTGCACTGAGACCACGGTAATCAATACAGGGGCGTAAGCCCCCCCCCCTTTTTTCTCGATAAAGAAAAAACCTGCCGACGCGGGTGACATGGACCTGCTGATGAGCCCCTGTCGGAGAGCTTCACTCACATATTCCTCCATAGCCCGTGTTTCCTAAACGGACAATGGATAAATGCGAGAGCTACGCGGTGTTTTCCCCGCCAGGAGCTCTATCACGCAGTCCCACGGCCGATGAGGGGGAAGTCGTGCAGCTGCCCTAACACTAAACACGTCTTTAAATAGTTCATACTCTGATGGTACACTAGTAGAAACCTGGGCGTGCGGGCTTTCAATAGAAGTGGTTTGGACCGTCAATGTCAGCGGTGTACACGTATTAGCGCATCTAGGGGCCCAGGAGACGATGCGAGAGTTCGCCCAATCGAAATTGGGATTGTGGGAGCTGAGCCAAGGTAAACCCAGCACAACGGCTTGATCAGAACACAAAGAATTTTAGTTCCTCAGTATGACCGGGAAATGTTAACCGAAGTGGCACGGAGATCTGTTTAATGGGTGAACGTTTAAGGTTTTGCCCATCCAGAGCTTATGGAAGCTTCGACACAGGAGCTCGCAGCGAGGAAAGGATAGATGACGAGATGAAGTTTCTAGCCGAACCGGAATCTATAAGAGGGGAAACAAACAGTAAGTGATTATTATAAGAAATTTGTGCTTGTAAACAAAAAGAATGGTGGGTGCGAGGAGGGGTGTGATGTGTTACTTTAAGTAATGGACAAGAGCCGATCTTGTGTCTGTCCCCCCCCACAGTACAGGCATAACTTCGATGTCATTCTTCGCTGTCTCTACTGCGCTGTCAGGCGGGACGCGCTCACGTCCATTGGTTCTGGCGGTGCTCCTTCGCGCAGTTCCGTCGGGAGGGGTGTTGAGGCTGCCGCGTTGGTTGAACTCCGGCCGCTTTGCTGCGGGTTTCGAGGAGATGGGACGTCTCTGGCTACGGAGGTGCTGATCCAGCTTGATAGCCAGTCCGATGCACTCATCGAGGGACATTCCAGTGTCCCGGCAGGCGAGTTCCAGTTGTACCTCTGGTTGCGGCCTGTCTCGGAACCTGGCTAACAAGCTGCGATCACACCAGCCACTCTCCGCAGCCAGCACTCAAAATTTCACCGCATAATCGGCGACGGTGGCATTTCCTTGTCGCAGCCTCAGCAGTTGTTGTTCCCCTGTCTTTCCGTGGCCCGTGTGATCAAACACTGTGCGGAAGGAGTAGAGAAATTGGGCGTAGCTGGACATGGCGATCCTGCCTGCGCTCCAGATTGCTGTTGCCCAGTCAATGGCCGATCCTGTGAGCTGCTGCGTGACAAATTTTTTGTTTTGTCCGTCATCTCCGGACAATCGGCTAAACACAGCTCACAGGCCAGAAGAAAGCTTTGCACCCATCCGGGTTTCCTGCATAACTTTCTGGAGGGATGGGGCGTGGTGGTGAGAGTGCGGAGCGCAGGTGAGGAAAGAAAAGTGGAGACCGGCCTGTCACAAACTGATTCACGCTGTGTGCTACGTCGTTCACAGCCCGTGCCAGGCTGT
Organism: Clarias batrachus; assembly: GCA_003987875.1. NCBI lineage: Eukaryota > Metazoa > Chordata > Actinopteri > Siluriformes > Clariidae > Clarias > Clarias batrachus. The sequence continues at coordinate 72,276 of QMIH01001658.1, read as the reverse complement.
CGATCTCATGCTGCTGTCCCCGGATGTATTCTAACACCGGGGAATCTTCTTCAGGCAGGGGGGTTCCTGCTGCGTCGAGGAGGGCCTGTTCATCTGTCATGTTGATTGACGAAGAGGCAGACGCAAATGTTGGTTCCATACAGTCACTTTTCATTTTCTTTTCCACAGTCTTGCACACATAAAGTTAACCATAATAACACAAAAAAAAAAACAAAATGAAGCCTGCTGATTATCCCCCCGGACTGGGTCTGCGGGTGGACCGAAAAAAGTACACAAAACAAAACACAAAGTGGCCGTTGCCTTCGGCAATAGCTGATGGACTCTCAGCCTTGACCTTGACTGTGACGATGGCAGAGATCCCTTGATAACGGAGCCCGAGCCTGCAGACACTGACTAGTCCTGGAGAAAAGAGACATAGACAAAAATACTCAAGAAAACACACGCGCGTGGAGACATGAATGCACAACTGTGAACAGGCGAAGGGCTACGGGTTCGGCCGGAATAAATAGTGAGACACACAAGGGAACACAGGTGCAGTTAATCTGGTGTTTAAGGTGAAAACAATACACACGTAGACACACTAGGTGGGGACAAAGTGCCGGCTCAGTAATCCGGCGAGCTATTAGGCGTTTATTATTTGCATCGAATCTAAGCAAAGTATATGTTAACACAGTGAGCCTGTATATTTTATCATGTGTAGCACTAGCGTAGCCAGAAAAAAGACTCTGGCCTGGAAAAAGTGTGTGCTACATTTATTGTCAGATTAATGTGCAAAAACTATATAGTAAAACTATATAAGCTACATAACCTTTATAAGTCTTTTATTAAAGTGCACTCACAATGAAGACAAAAAGTTATGATTTTTTTTTTAATAATGAAAGTATACAGGGTGTGCTATTCTGTATTGTTTTATGTGAACTTGTATGTGTCAGAAAATGAACCGAAACTCTGTGTATACTTGCCTCACAGACGTGAACAATATGTACTTACTAAGCAAAATGTCTGCCTTATATAAACTAATGGAAAACAAATTATGTAATACGTATGAAACGTGAATATAGACACACCTAGTTCTGTGGAGATGACGAGATGACATGATTACCTTCATCACTACAGCCGAACACAAGGAAATTACAAATTTATCAATGAATTATTAATATAGCCAGAGGCAGTCTCTTCGCTGTTTTTCTCCGACGCATTCATAATCATTAGTCTACTTTTGCCAGTGTGCTCTGGAAAACTTTATGCATGCAGTTGAGCGCTGATTAGACTATGTAGGAAATGAAAGAGGAGGATCATGATGCTCAATATTCCGTGCCCAAATCTCATTTAAATTAAATTAACAAATAGTGTAAGTAAACAATAGCCCACATTTAGAAAATCATTTTTATTTAGATTATAAATAATAAGCCCCCATCTATTTTTAGCTGCCAGCTGCCACTGCTCTTATACGCCCCTTTGTCAGGTTAAATCGTTTAGTGACAACCCTGTAAATTTCCATGTAAAACAGGTACATCTGTATGAATAAATTGTTTATTGTTTCAATGCTCATTACTGTACTGTTAGGTCGGAAGGACATGCTGATGACATGTGCGTGCGTGTGTGTGTGTGTGGTGTCACCTGAGAGGTGTCAATAGGTCTTACATATTCATGAAAAGTCATGAATTATTTAGTGAAACAGAGGCTCTGCTGAAAAAAGTTAAGTCACTTTACTAAATAATAAAAGGTCTTTCTGAGTGCTATAATTTAGTTGTAACATAACAGATATACAAACTGAACAAACGGTGTGCACTGAATACTAAACCTAAACCGAACGGTTTAAGTAATAAATCATGGTGCGTCTTTCTTATCCCCGCCCCTGTGAAAACGACATGTTCAGAAAAAGGTTCACCTGTGAGAAGTTATGCCGGACCACTGATTATAAAAATTGACATTGTTACCGTTTCACTGGAATGGAAGAGATGGAAAGTTTCCTTCTATGAGCAGAAACGTGAAGCAGAGCCAAAGTCGAGGAACAAGAGTGAGAGTTCAAAAGCCATGTGATCCGCCAGCGAGGTTGTCGAGTCAAAATGTGGAGCAGAGTTGTGGTTGAGGAAACGAGAGCGAGAGTTCAAAGCCATTAAATCAAAGCGAAGTTACAATTCCAAATCATGAGGCGAGAAATGGGGAAACCACAAAACCAAGTGAGGTTGACAAACTGAAAACCATGAAATAAAACGCGAGAATATTGTGGTGAAGAAACACGATAATCTGGCAACGAGATATGGGCCTGAATAAATCAGTCCCTGATGAGAAACCTGTGTGCAGGTGGGGTGGTCCGGGGGCGTATAAATAGGGATGACGGCGTGGGAAAACATGACCGCGTGGTGAGAAGCATGGCAGCGTGGGAAAGGAAATATCAAGGGATGAAAGCGGGCTTTGAACGTGCTGTGTGCGTGAGTTCATGAATTAACAACATAAATTTTGTTAACAGAAATTAACAAAAAAGTAACTAGCTAACTACCCAAGAACCTAATTGGCTGACTAGCTGAGACAAAACAGATTAACATTATAAATTAGTTATCTAAGTCCTATACAGAAAAAGACAACAAAGTGCACATGCAAATGTGCAAACAAGAGCAACAACACGACATAATACGTTTCAACACTGTGGTAAGGAGTTGAGGTAGTGGAATGAGAAACGGTAAACATTTCCTTGTAAATATCAGCAGAAACAAATTTTGAGCAAAAGAGCAATTTCAGGTTGATGGTTGTTGATCAGTGCGTTTGTGTTTATCAGTTCAGTCCCAGTGTTATTGAGGTGATTACAGTTTACCTGAGTGTGTGTGTGTGTGTGTGTGTGTGTGTGTGTGTTTCAGTCCAATCCCTTTTTGTTGAGGAGACTGATCGTTTGTGGAAAGAAGCTGTTGCATAGTCTGGATGTGAGTGCCCGAATGCTTCGGTTCCTTTTTCCAGATGGCAGGAGGGCGAAGAGTGTGTGTGATGGGTGTGTCTGATTAGTCACAATGCTGGTGGCTTTGCGGATGCCACATGTGGTGTAGATATCTTCGATAGAGGAAAGAGAGACTCCAATGATCTTCTCTGCTGTCCTTACAATCCGCTGTAGGGTCTTGCGGTCCGAGATGGCACACTTCCCAATCCAGACAGTGATGCAGCTGCTCAGGATGCACTCAATGGTCCAGCTATAGAAGATGGTCAGGATTGGTGGTGATAACTGGGCCTTCCTCAGCCTTCTCAGAAAGAAAAGACACTGTTGGGCTTTCTTATGAAAGGAACTCATGTTGAACAGGTGAGGTTCTCCTCCAGGTGTACACCCAGGAATCTGGTGCTGTTGACGATCTCCCAGATGAGCCATCGATGTTCATTGGAGAGTGGTCGCTCCGTGTCCTCCTGAAACCGATCTCTTTTGTCTTATCGACGTTCAGAGACAGGTTTTCAGGTTATCCCTGTGCCGCCCCAGTGCTAAGTGTGGCGGTGCTGGAGGCACCCCCAATCCGCTCTAACTGAGGTCTTCTGGTCAGAAAGTCCAGGATCCAGTTACAGGAGGAGGTGTTCAGCCTCAACAGGCTCAGCTTCCCGATCAGGTATTGGGGGATTATAGTATTGAATGCTGAACTGAAATCTATGTACAGCTTTTGACTATAGGTGTCCTTCTTGTCCAAACATGTGATGACCAGATGGAGTGTGGTGGAAATGACACCGTTTATTGAACAATTAGGACGATACGCAAACTGCAGTGTGGGGGGCAGCAGCGTCTTGATCTCTCTCATGAGAAGCCGCTCAAAGCACTTCATAATGATGTGTGTAGATGGACAGCAGTCATTGAGACAGAACACTAAAGACTTCTTTGGCTCAGGGACTATCGTGGTGGACTTAAAGCATGGGATTGCCGGCGCTGCTCAGAGAGAGCGCCTTGTCTTTTGCTCTATATGCAGAGTTTCAGGTCTTTAGAGGTTTACCCACCTTCAGGTATTCCACAGTTTCTGGTTTGTTTGTGAGATGATGTACTAAGAGACAGTGACGTCATCAGTGCACTTGTTGATGTGTACGTGTACTCCTCCAAGTCAGTGAAGTAAGTTGCAGCCTCCCTGAACATGCTCCAGTCAGTGTTCTCAAAATAGTCCTGAAGAGAAGAGATTGCTCCTGCTGGCCAGGTTTTTATCTGCTTCAGAATCAGTTTGTGCCTGACAAGTTGTCTGTATGCTGGAATTAGCATAACCAAGATGTGGTCTGAGTAGCAAAGGTGGGGGCGGTGTCCTTAGCATTAGCGCTAGGTGGAAAGTACACTCTGATAATGAAAACGGGGGTGAATTCCCACTGTAAATAAAAAGGTCTACATCTAACAGTCACAACATCTACCAGCAATGAGCAATAACTAGAAACTATCGCAGAGTTCTTGCACCATTCCGTGTTGATATAAACCAGAGAGAGCCAGAGCTGCGAGAGCTCAGCAAGTTTTGGAGGGCCCAAAGAGTCTCAGAAAGTAGTGCATGGCAAAAGAGTTTGGTGAACTTGTTCGGACCTTGGTGTTTTGACCCCACACAGTCAGTCCATCCCACAGGTGTTGTTCAGTATAACAGTTGATGTTAATTGATGTTAATATGGAGTCCAGGTAGTTATTGGAGGCTCAGGTAGACTTGTAGGAAATTCCATTCCTGAACTATCGATCAACTGCAGCCCAGTCAAGTACTCAGAGAAACAGTTGGCAACATCGGTCGAGGCCAGAACCGTCTTCATGGTAGAGTGAAACCGTCCCCATACACCAGACGCATCCCAGAGAGACCACACGGGGCATCCATGTGATGAGATCTCCAACCAGAAGCGGAATACCAGGATAAATCAGACAGGTCCAGAGGGCAGAGGGAGTCTGGATCACTGGCAGCTCAGGAACAACAAAGAGAGGGAAAGAGAGAGGGGTAGAGAGAACAGGAGAGGGGAGAGCAGAAGAGGAGAGATAATAGTTTGGTATGGTCACAGTCACATAATGTATAAGGTGAATGTATATTTAGTGTAGAGTGCAAGCAAGGACTCCAGCAGGACGAACTATGACAGCATAACTAAAATTGAGAGCCAGAAGGAAACACAGACATGAGGGCTTCCTGAGATGTAAAGCGACCAATCACCTCACCGTCAACAAACCTGAGTGATCAATGAGAGTGGGGAGGACAGCATCTAAACATACCAGTTCACCAGAATACTCTATGTTCATGAGTCCCCCAGATCTGCTCCTTTACCTAAGGTTGATCTATTTACAAAAATGCTTGGGTAAATAAATAGGTTTTTAGCCTAGACTTAAACACTGAAACTGTGTCTGAGTCCCAAACACTATTTGGAAGGCTATTCCATAACTTTGTAAGAAAAAGCTCTGCCCCAGCAGTAGTTTTCATAATACGCGGTACTGGCAAGAAGCCTGCATCCTTTGATCAAAGTAGGCATGGCAGATCGTAAGACACTAGCAGTTCACTCAAATACTGTGGCGTGAGACCATTTAATGCTTTATATGTCAAAAGAAGTATTTTTAAATCGAGGCGAAATTTCACAGGGAGCCAATGCAGTGTAGATAAGATAGGGGTGATGTGCTCGTATCTTCTGGTTCTAGTGAGGACTCTCGCTGCTGCATTTTGAACTAACTGTAGCTTGTTTATGCACCTAGTTGAACAACCAGACAGTAAGGCGTTACAATAGTCCAACCTAGAGGTGATAAAAGCATGAACTAGTTTTTCTCCATCGTTTAGTGACAAAATATTCCTTAACCTGGCAATATTTCTGAGGTGAAAGAATGCTATCCTGGTGATATTATCGACATGAGCGTCAAATGAAAGAAGCAGCTCTGTAACTCTCATCAACTTGGTATATTTGTGTCAGAAATGCAAACATAAAAATCAGCAGCAAAACTGAAAAATTGAGAAAGAACCGTGAAAAACTTTTTATGAGCAAAATGATATTTATTCATTTAGTTGCAGTTTTTTTGGGTTGGGAGGTTGCAATAATTTTTTATTCATCTTCAATTTACATCAGATAATATTAAAATATGAATAGTGAAAAAAAATATTGAGAAAATAAAGCTCTAAGTCTGTAATCTGTTATAGATGCTGCTACTGGACCAAGTGATGTGACTTCTGCTAAACCTGAACCAATAAAACCAAAGAAATTTTTATTTTTTTCATTTAAAGGTAAATGTTCCTCAGTTATGGAAGTTTAAGTGGTAAACAGATTGATGTATTTTTATGAATGAATGCTAATTCAGTGACTGTTTCTCACTAGGAAAGAGCAGTGAGGGAGATAATTTGTACTCAGAAGTGAAGAAAAATATAGATGAAGGTAAGTTGAGCTAAAAATGTGCAAACGATCTCGCTACACAACAGTATTGTTTTGACAAACAGAGATATTTACATTGTGTTTAATACTTTTAGTTATATGACATGTTTTCAGAGAGAGTTAGAAATGTGTGGTTTTTACTGAGTTATCCAGTGCATAATTGTGATCATCAGAAACAGTAGTTTGTACTGTATATTCATTATGGAATGGCATTTGTTCCAAAATGGACTGAACAAAAATAAAAGAATCAACAAAAAATGCATTTACAGTGGTGGCACAGTGGTGTAGTAGTTGAGGGTTCGATTCCCGTGTGTGTGTGCGTGCAGTTTGCCTTGTGCCTTTGGGTTTCCTTCGGTACTCCAGTTTCCACCCACAGTTCGAAGACATGTATATTAGGTTAATTGGCATTTGAGTGTGCTTGTGTGAATTATTTTTTTTTATTCACCTTCAATTTAATTCAGTTGAAATTCAAATATGAATACTGAAAGTCCATAATGTTTTAGATGCTGCCCCTGGATCAAGTCATGTGACTTGTGCTAAACCTGAATTAAATGAACTCTTGAACCCAAAGGAAAATCAAGGTGGGATTTTATTATTATTTTTTATGACTATTTCTGGATTTTATTTACCCATTAAATCGTTTTTTGTACATTACTAATACATAGTGTTCTGTAACTGATCAGAATCATTCAGTAACTAAAATAAAAAAGACTTTTTTAATAGTTAATAGAGGTAAATGTACTGTAGTTATGGAAGTTTAAGTGAAGATTAAACAGAAAGGTGTGTGTTTCTTAGTGAATGCTAATTCAGTGACTGTTACACACTAGGAAAGAGCAGTGAGGGAGATGATAATTTGTACTCGGAAGTGAAGAAGAAGACAGATAAAGGTAAGATGAGATAAAAGCCTACAGACAATCTCTCTACACAACAGTATTGTTTTGACAGAGAGTTAGAAATGTGTTGTTTTTACTGCATTATCCAATTCATAATTGTGACCATCAGAAACAGTAGTTTGTATTGTATATTTAGAGTGGAATGTGATTCCGGCCAAAAAGGGCAATAAAAATACACTGACAATGGTGGCACAGTGGTGTAGTAGTTAGCACTGTGGCCATACACCTCTTTTGTTGATTCCCGGAGTACCCGGAGGTGCGTTTCCTCCAGGTACTCTAGTTTCCTGCCACAGACCAAAGAGACTTTTGCCCTGTGATGGATGGCACCCTGTCCAGGGTGTATCCTTCCTGGTGTCCTGAGCTAAAGGCCTCTTGTGTCCCTGTACAGGATAAGCAGTATAGATAATTAGTGAGTTGATCAGCTGGCCAATGAAGAAGCAGCTCTGTAACAAACAACCACACGGTATATTTGTGTCAGAAATGCAAACTGAAAAATCAACAGCAAAACTCAACAATTGAGGAAGGAACGTAGAAAACTCAGGAGCGTTGCAATTACTTTTTAGTCATCTTCCATTTAATTGATAGTTGATTATCAAATATAAATAGTGAAAATGTAAGAAAAAAGCAATACAATATGTAATCTTTTATAGATGCTGCCCCTGTACCAAGTGATGTGACTTGTGTTAAACCTGAACTGATGAAGAAACCAAAGAAAAATCAAGGTGGATTTTTTTTCTATTTCATTATTATAATTTTTTATGACTATTTCTGGATTTCATTTAGCCCCTTAAACCATTTTTCACTTACTAATCTTAACACACAGTGCTCTGTAACTGATCAGAATCATTCAGTAACTAAAATAATAGAGGTTAATCTAGATAAATGTCCTGTAGTTCTGGAAGTAAACAGAATTATGTGTTTTTAGTGAATGTTAATTCAGTTACTGTTACTCACTAGGAAAGAGCAGTGAGGGAGGTGATAATTTGTACTCAGAAGTAAAGAAGAACACAGATAAAGGTACAGTAAGATGAGTTAAAAGTGTACACAATATCTCTACACAACAGTATTGTTTTGACAAACAGAGACATTTACACTGTGTTTAATACTTTCAGTTCTGATGTTTTTAGATTGAGTTAGAAATGTGTTGTTTTTACTGCTTTATCCTGTGCATAATTGTGACCTTCAGAAACAGTAGTTTGTACTGTATATTCAGTATGGAATGTGATTCATTCCAAAAAGGATTTAACGAAAATAAAAGAAGCAACAAAAAATACATTGACAATGGAGGCACAGTGGTGTAGTAAATAGTACTGTGGCCTTACACCTCCTAGGTTGAGGGTTTGGTTTCAATTACTTTTTATTCACCTTCAATTTAAAATCAGTTGATATTCAAATATGAATAGTGAAAAAATAAGAGAGAAAATAAAGCTATAAATCTGTAATCATTTATAGATGTTGTCCCTGGACCAAGTGATGTGACTTTTGCTAAACCTGAACTGATAAAGCTCAAGGATCCAAATAAAAATCCAGGTCGATATTATTATTATGTTTTATTACCATTTCTGAATTTTATTTAACCCCTTAAACCATTTTTTTTGTTCATTACTAATCTTAACACACAGTGTTCTGTACCTGATCAGGATCATTCAGTAACTAAAATGAAAATGATAAAAGTTAATAGAGGTAAATGTACTGTAGTTCTGGAGGTTTATGTGGTAAACACGGAATGATGTGTTTTTCTTAGTGAATGCTAATTCAGTGACTGTTGCTCACTAGGAAAGAGCAGTGAGTGAGATGATCATTTGTACTCAGAAGTGAAGAACAACACAGATAAAGTGTACACACACGCTCTCTACACATGCGGATGTAGCTAATTGTAGCTGATTTATTGTTAAATCAGAAAAATTCAAATATGAATATAGTTGTAAGCAACGACGAGCGGGCTTAAGCACGCTGCACCATCGCCACACCGGCACACTAGAAAGACAGCCCGAACAATGGGCACATGCATTTGCAGGGGACATACTAGTACCATTATGAAAAAGAGGGAATTTTATGTTTAGATCTCCCAAAAGCCCCAGATGCTGTAAAAAAAAAAGCATCACACTGTATGAGAATGCAATGTGGTGTCAACACATGATGTTCCTCAACATAATGTCACTCAATATAATGCAACACAAAGTTATTAACCACTTTTCAGCATAAGTTTGAGGCATTATCACGGCTGACCTGCCAAAAAACCCTCTACAATTTTTTATTCTCAATGGCTTGAGATCACACAGATGGTACTCAACCGGAATAATGGTTTTACCACCTCATCTCATGGCGACAGCATTTGGGTTTGTGCGTTTGCTGGCTTTCACCTCTGAGTGGCGCTATATTACTATAGACCTCTCAAGGATTAATGAGCCGATGCTCCTTTAGAGCTGCACTGAGTAGCGGATAAAATCAAGTAGTTGTTAAACAAATCACGGTACTAAAATTACAGTACAAATTTAGAATAAAAATTAAATTAAATCCTGTTAGAATCAAATTTAAGCAAAGTAAACGTTAACACAGTGAGCCTTGAGGTTGTATAATTAGAAAAGCTACGAGTGTAGGGTTTTGTGTCATCTTATACATTGTGTTCTTTAAATTTGTAGTAGATTTATTAAATGAAATAAAAATTAAATACCATAAAATTCAAACAATGTTTTTTGCAGTATTATAAAAATTACATGTAGTAGGCTGTTATGATCATCATAATTGTCTTTAATAAATAATAAAAACATTTTAACAAATAACATTTTTACATCCCAGTAACACCCCCATTGCGCTATACCATCGCCAGCAAAACCTTATAAAATAAAAGTGAAACATTAAACGAATTTACAATCACAGTACTAAAATTACAGTATAAATAAGAATTTAAATTAAATATAGTTGTTTCTTATTTCCATAGAATTTAAGCAAAGTAAATGTTAACACAGTGAGCCTGTATATTTTATTCTGTGTAACACTCGCATAGCCAGAAAATGATGTCCGGGTGTGCCTCAGAAAAAGTGGGTGTGTTATTGTCAGTTTGACGTGCAAAAACTATATAATAAAACTATATAAACTACATAGCCTTTATAAAACTCTACTTTTATTTAATTGCACTCACAATGATGACAAAGCCTTATGATTTTTTTTAAAATACTGAAAGTATACAGGGTGTGCTATTCTGTATTGTTTTATGTGAACTTGAGCGCATCAGAAAATGAACCAAAACTCTGTGTATACGTGCGTAACAGACATGAAAAATATATACGTATAGAAAGTGAAATGTCTGCTTTCATATAAACTAATGGAAAACAAATTATGTAATCCGTATGAAACGTGACTATAGACACATCTAGTTCTGCGGAGATGACGAGATGAAATGATTACCTTCATCACTACAGCCGAAGCCAAAGAAATCACCAATTTATGAATGAACTATTAATATAGCCAAAGTCAGTCTCCTCGCTGTTTTTCCCTGACGCATTCATAATCATTAGTCGACTTTTGCCAGTGCACTCTGGAAAACTTTATGTATGCGGCTGAGCACTGATTAGAGTACGTAGGAAATTACAGAGGAGAATCACGATGCTCAACATCCCGAGCCCAAACCTCATTTAAAATAAATTAACAAATATTGTAAGTAAACCACAATAGCACACAATTAATGAAACATTTTTATTCAGACTATAAAAAATAATCCTGCATCTACTGTATTTTAATACGTGCCAGCTGCCACTTTTTATTTAGACGTTGCAATACAAATCTTATAATATCCACATGACATTAAAATATTAAGATGGGGAATGTTCAATTATTTATTTTAACTATTTAAAGCATAACTGTGGCACGGACTAAGAACAACTTTTCATTTCAAAATAACTGACTTCCTGTTGAGTTGAACCCATGACATGCAAAGTGAAAGTTGTTCAGCTCAGTGAACACTAAATGTGTACTGGGTTTCACATGCATATGAGCCATGTCCGGGGCCCAGACGCAGGCATCCTAATGGCAGCAGATTCCAACCTGTCTGCCATGAGGAAATTATTTTCATGAGGGTCCTTCACACACTATGACGAAATATGGCTGATGTCATAGTGGTTGAGCCCTAAATACTGAGAAAATAACATTATGGATCTGTAATATTTTATAGATGCTGCCCCTGGACCAAGTGATGTGACTTGTGTTAAACCTGAACTGATGAAGAAACCAAAGAAAAATCAAGGTGGGATTTTATTTTCTATTTTATTATTATTTTTTTTTTATGACTATTTCTGGATTTCATTTAACCCCTTAAACCATTTTTTCCCAAAATTATTAATCTTAATGCATAGTGTTTGGTAACTGGTCGAAGTTAATAGATGTAAATGCACTGTAGTTCTGGAAGTTTGAGCGGTGAACACACAGAATGGTGTATTCCTCTAAGTGAATGCTAATTCAGTGACTGTTACTCACTAGGAAAAAGCAGTGAGGGAGATAATTTGTACTCAGAAGTGAAGAAGAACACAGATAAAGGTAAGATGCACTAAAAATGTACACACAATCTCTCTACACAAAGATATTTGTTTGACAAACAGAGATATGTATGCTGTGTTAATAAATTCAAATTCAAATTTTATTTGTCACATACACAGTCATACACAATACGATATGCAGTGAAATGCTTAGGAAACTGCCCTGACCTTAAAACAAGTAAGAAACAAAAACAAATAAGTTACTTATCTAAGAAAGAATATATATACAGGAAATAAATATTAAAACAAAAGTACATTTGAGAAATATATATATAAGTAAATTTAACTAAGAAAGAATAAAATAAAAAAAAATCTGTATGTTACAAAATACAAAATATACACAAAAGGAAGATATATAAGAAATTATAAGAAAATGAGAAAAAATCTAACTGTACAATAGAAAATATAGACTTGTGGGAATGGAGTAAACATAAAAGAATGGAATGTCCAGGAGTGTGCAAATATGCAGTAAAGTGTAGTGTTAAAGTGGCTTGCGTGCATATTTAATCGCTTTCCTGACCTCAACAAAGAGAACAGTCCATTGCTGGGGTGAATGAGGTCCTTCATGATTTTCCTGGCCTTGGTCCAGCACCGCTTGCTGTAGATCGAGTGCAGGCCAGGGAGCTCGGTGTGGATGATGTGGTCAGCTGATCGCACAACCCTCTGTAGAGCTCGTCTGTCCTGCATGGTGCTGTTCCCAAACCAGGTTGTGATGTTTCCCATCAGGATGCTCTCTATGGTGCAAGAGTAGAAGTTCCTAAGCACCTTAGAGGGCAGTCTAAAGTCTCTCAGGCGTCTGAGGTTGTAGAGACGCTGCCGAGCCTTTTTCACCACGGTGTTGATGTGACAGGACCATGACAGGTCCTGCGTGATGTGGACACAGAGGTAAACAGAAGCTGTCCACTCTCTCCACTGGGCTCTTGTTGATGACGGGGGTCTGGTAGTTCCTCTTATGCTTTGTGCTGAAGTCCACAATAAAGTCCTTTTGCTGGCAGTGTCTTCCTGTCTGCAGCCGTTAGCAACGCTAGCATTAGCAATGCTAGCATTAGCAATGCTAGCATTACCAATGCTAGCGTCTTTAGTTGCAGTCTTGAAACGAGCATAAAAGGTGTTCAGCTCATCTGCCAGAGTCATGTCCGCGTTCATCATACCAGATGTTGGTGGTTTATAGTCCGTTATTGTTCTTAGTCCGTGCCACAGGCTCCTAAAGTCACTCTGTTTATCACTCAGTTTCCTCCCGTAGCGCTGCTTCACCTCTTTCACCGCCTTTCGTACATTATATGACGCAGCCTTGTACAGGTCTATGTACAGTAATCCCAGTAATATGGATGATGTTAGAGAGTTAAAATGGGTTGTTTTTACTGCATTATTCAGTGTATAATTGTGATCATCAAAAACAGTAGTTTGTACTGTATTTAGTATAGAATTTTTTTCATACCAAAGAGCATTTAACAAACATAAAAGAAGCAACAAATAAATGCATTGACAATGGCGGCAGGGTTGTGTAGTAATTAGTACTGTGGCCTTACACCTCCAGGGTTGAGGGTTTGGTTGCAATTACTTTTTATTCACCTTCAATTTAGCATCAGTTGATATTCAAATATGAATAGTGATAAAATAAAAGTAAGAAAATAAAGTCTGTAATCTTTTTATAGATATTACCCCTGGACCAAGTGATGTGACTTGTGTTAAACCTGAACTGATAAAGCTCAAGGATCCAAAGAAAAATCAAGATGGGATATTGATTCTTATTTTTATATTTTTATTCTTTTTTTTTTTATAACCATTTCTAAATTTATTTTAAACCCCTTAAACCATTTTTCATACTCAATCACCATCTATACCACTTAATCCATTGCAGGGCACAGTCACACACACATACACTCACTCATTCACACACTACGGGCAATCTGTGAATGCCAATTAGCCTAACCTACATGTCTTTGGACCGTGGGAGGAAACCGGAGTACCCGGAGAAAACCCCCCAAGCACAGGGAGAACATGCAAACTCCATGCACACAATTTGCATATACTCCAGAATGTTATGAAGAGTGATCAGATGAATTGCATAGTCATTCTTTGCCATGAAAATTAACTTAATCCCGAAAAAAAAAAAATCCACTGCATTTCATTGCTGTCATTGAAGGACCTGCTGAGATCATTTGAGTAATCGTCTTGTTAACTCAGGTGAGAATGTTGACGAGCACAAGGCTGGAGATCATTATGTCAGGCTGATTGGGTTAGAATGGCAGACTTGACATGTTAAAAGGAGGGTGATGCTTGAAATCATTGTTCTTTCATTGTTAACCATGGAGACCTGCAAAGAAACGCGTGCAGCCATCATTGCGTTGCATAAAAAATGGCTTCACAGTTGAGGATATTGTGGCTACTAAGATTGCACCTAAATCAACA
>QMIH01001658.1:24582-49394 GCA_003987875.1 Clarias batrachus | reverse complement strand
TTTTCATCTCAGAATCAGATTTGGGTTTATCCAAGTTAAGTTGTCAGATTTCATTCCCTGAATCAGTATAACACACAAGCTGGCAGTGTTAATTACTAGGTGTTCACTAGTATATTTTAATACTGAAAAAAAGAAAAAAAAAAATTTTTCTTTAGATTTGTGCATTGGTTTATTCAAGTTAAGATTCCTTAAAGTGTTTTTTTGTTTGTTTTTTCATTTTTTTAACTCATTTATACTACAGTTAAACCTTGGATTATGAGAATAATTTGTGTTCTGGAAGCGTGCTTGTATATCAGAGGACTTGTATATAAAAAATATCCATACAAAAATTATTAATACAAAATATAAAGTAAAAATAAAATAAATTAACCGCCACTTTACCTTGTAGAATTGTAGCTGTAGTGATTGAGGTCAGAGAGAGGAGAGAAAGAGGGGGGCCTACTGTGTAGAACGACTTCTGCACATACTCTCTCACACACACACACACACACACACACACACACACACACACACACACACACACCAGTTTACAGACAGAGACTCTCACTCACAACAAACAAGCAAAATAAAAAGTGTTTTACATTCAATTTACATTCAAACACGTAGTCACGGTGTTATGGTAAACAATATATGTAGGCACGGATGTTGACTATACGAGTGAGACCAAACATGGGTTTACCCATAATATTTCTCACATTTCAATCCCTTGCTCGTTTCCCCGAGTTAAAATTTATTTATATACAGTCTTGCAAAAACACTCGCAGACAAAGGTACTCACAATCCAAGGTTTTACTGTATTTATCTATCATAACTTAGTGTTTTTAAAAATAGTGTTTTTTTATATATATATATAAATGTATACCTATGCATCATTCAGAGGTCGCTAGTTTGATTCCCTGGTTGATGCTTTAGCCTCCTGCAGCCGGGGGGCCTGGAGAGAGCAGATTAGTCGAGGAGGAACTGTTTACTATGACTATATAAATGCTTTTAGAAAAGCTTTAGAATAATCATACTTTGCTAAAATTCTTATACTATTTCTATGCTTGTGCTTTACATTTTTATGGTTGTACTTTTAAGACTATATACATTCTTTTAGAAAAGCTTTGAATAACAATCACACTTTGCAAAGAATTTAATGGTATTTTTATGGTTGTGCTTTACATTTTTATGATTGTACTTTCATCATTTCACTTGTTTTATTATTCAGTTCTATTAATTTCCAAACTATATATTTAGTATTTTAGACTATACAATTAATTATAAACTTGTGTTCATCATAAAGTCTGAATTGCGTCTCCAATAAATGATAAAATGTAAAGGTATACATTATTTTTCTATATATTTTTTACATTTGTTTTGAATATGTTTCACTTAATTTGTTTTACTTAATATTACTCAGTAATCTTTGAATGCATAAATTAATCATTTTAGTTTTCAAGTAATTTAAACAGTAAATAATGAATTTAAGCTTGTTTTTGTAAGCATGTTGTCTGCTCTTAGTGAAAAATAAATATATAAAAGAAAAAAAAGGTCACATGTTCCGTTCTTCTCTTCATTATTAGAGATGATTGAGGTTTAATCAGTGCTAATTGGCTGAATGTAAAATCCACACTTACTTTAAATTATGTCTGGAAATTACTCATTTTGCTTTTGCAATCGAACGTCCATTTTTGTCAAGTGGACAATTTCCACAGCAAGACAAAATATGAGTGATAAATGACAATCAACAAGAAAAGTTTTTTTTTTTACATTTCAAATAAATGTTTTAACCCTCAGCTTCTGAAATTGCCATTACAAATACTACAATACCCCGATTCCTTGTTTTCTTACAGCCAGCTATGTTTTGTGATGTTTGAATTGTAGCAAGAATCTCCCATAATCAAAACAAAACCTTGGAATTTAGTATGTCTTTGGACAGAAATAAGTGTTCTGATATAAAAACTATGTAATAATGCTATAATCAAAGGCAAAAAGGCAGTCTAATGAAATGTTAGAGCCATTTTTAACTTTGTAGACAAGCATCAGGGTTTTGAATTTGATGTGGGCAGCTACAGGAAGCAGAACGGAGAAGGCAGGCCTTCCAGGAGTGAGTTTAAGTAGTCAAGTTTTGAAATAACAAGGGACTGAATAAGCACATGAGTAGCCTGTGAAGAAAGAAATGGGTGGATTCTTCTAATGTTCTAAAGAAGAAATCCACAAAAAAGTCGAGTAGGTGTAGCAATGTGTGGCTAAAATGACAGATGATTATCCACAGTTACCACAAGATTGCAGGCAAGATGTTGTCCAAGGAGATCACAAGGTCTTGCCCCGGGGGGGATGAATCACCAGTGATGAGCAGCAGTTCGTTTTTTACTCCGATTGAGCTTCAGTTGATTATCTGCCATCCAGGAAATGTCTGCCAGACATGTGAGATCCAGGTGGAAACCTGAGTGTCTAACGAATGAAAGGAGATAATAAGTTGTGTGTTATCTGCATAACAAGGGTACGAAAAGCCCTTATTGTATGATATGACCTTACCAAGAGACTGGGTATAGAAGGAGAACAGAGGAAAACTTAATATTATTATGTCACATTCATGTTATATTTTAATGTCATCTTTAGCATGCAAATTCATTCGAGTGTGTGTTCATCAAGAAAAAAAAAAATCATTTTTGTCAATGGTTTTATTCACCCCTAATAGAAGAGTCATATCAGCTGTAGTGATTGAGGCCAGAGAGAGGAGAGAAAGAGGGGGGCCTACTGTGTAGAACGACTTCTGCACATACTCACGTGCACACACACACACACCAGTTTACCAACAGAGACGCTCACTCACAACAAACAAGCAAAATAAAAAGTGCTTTACACTCAAACACGTAGTCACAGTGTTATGGTAAACAACATATGTATGCACGGATGTTGACTATACAAGTGACGCATGCGAGGAAACGTGAATGATCATGAATAATGCTATACTTCACACCAGGGAAGACAAAGACCCGTCTAATGATCCGCATAAAGAGCCTTTCAGTCAGGTATGTGACAGAGGGAAATGTTACAAGAAAATAATTTGAGGACAAAAACATTTTTATTTGTTTGTAGTTTATTTAGAATAAATCAAGATTCACTTGCAAGAATCTCAGGAACAGTTTAAGATGAATATAATGTGTAAACATACATTCAGGGTAAAATGATGCAAACAAAAGCAGTGTATGATACCCTACAAAAACATACATTCAGGGTAAAACTACAATGGGAACAGAGCAAAATAAACTGAAAAAAATACACTGTGTGGAAAAAATTATGGTAGCTGGAAAAGGTACTGTCAAAATACTGCTCTGTTTCCAGTAGTCTGTGATGGAAGACAACTTTACCATGGCCATGTAAAATATGAGTCCAATGTGGTGGTACATTTCAGTGATGCTGAAGTCTGTCCATTTATATTTGCGTCCCTTCGTAGTTGTCTTGGCAGCCTGAGAATTGGTGTTTTGGTACAGCGTTGACACAGCGTTCTCTGAAAAAAAAAAACTGTTTGAAGAGACTTGTGGGAGAATACGAGTCAGCAGACGGCAGGTGTGGTCCAGGTTCCCGTGCGGGCAGGAATCGCAGTGTCTGTGGAACCGTGTCGTCATAAGGCGTTTTCCATGACTTTTTCTGCGTCTTGGCAGCTTGTTTACCTCTGCTTTTTTGGGGGACAGATGGCTGATCATTTTCAGTGTCACAACGATTTTTTGGGGGTTTGGTGGGGGGGGGGGCATTAGCATGCTGGTAAATTAATAAAAGAAACTAAATCAACATAATTTATATGTGTATATACACACACACACACACACACACACATATATATGTGCACTTACTCAGTATGATTCTCGATTGCCTTCAAAACTGAACGTCACTTGTGTGTCCCGGTGCAAGGTTCTGGTGAATGCAACGGAGATGCAGACACATTAATAAAAAATAAATAAAAAAATTGTTAGCCTGTATTGTTCCAAGTAAACAAACAAAATTATACAGAGAGGCCCCCAAAACGCATAAACACTTCAACATGAATAATATACACCTCTCCTCTGATGGTCACATGACCGCATCAACAATGGGGCGACTACTGATATCTTTGGAGGAAACATAATACTACTCTGCTGACATAATACAATCAAGTTGTAAAAAGAGCATAGATAACAACTGTCAAAATGTGTATACACTTTTGTGCCCCTCTGTATTAATTGATGAGCAATAGGCTGGACAAATATCTGTTGATGGGCCACAGACCATGTAGTGCATCTCAAACATTTACACCCGAGACATTAGCATAATGCCATGCACCGGCATGTTTTACATACACATTTAACACATTCTAAACATTTACACCTGAGCAGTTACTGTAAATATCTGCTAAACTAAAGCTATTGTGAAGATTTACACCATAGAAAATATTCATAAACATATCTTAGCTGCATAAGGCATTATTTTAGCCAGCTGTAGCTAACATGCTTGTGCTAAATAACATTACCGACAGCAATGTCATAAGCTAAACAAAACTGAGCCAAATATATTTAAGCAACTATAATCTAAAGCTATCCAAAACGAGGTACATTTACAAACATCTGTAAACTCCATAAGGCATTAGCTTAGCCACCGGGAACTAACCTGTTTGTGCTAAGCTACATAAGGCAGCATGTTAGCATGATTATCATGCGACCTAAACCATGTACGTGACATTGAAAGACAAAGTTTCACATAAGCTAACCGAAGTGAGGAAAAATATAATATTAGCTTTATATTATTAGAAAGAGAGTTATATAAGTCTTAATAACTTACCCATTGTCATAACAGCTTGTTTGAAAATCCTCTGCTGGATCTGTTCTCTCTTCAAAATGCTCCCGTTCGTCGTCAGAGTTGTAATCTTTTTCTGAGGAAAAGGTAAATTCTTCCTCACTGTCCAGAACATTCTGAAGAGCTTCCTTGGCTGTGTAGCGCATGGCATCTTCCAAACGCGCAGAAAACTCACTGAATCTGTGTGGAAACTCTGTGTGTTCAAGCCGGTGTCCGGGGGGGGCGTGGCCTCGCCTGTAGATTACCCGGACTGTGAATAGCGTGTGGGCGTGTCCTGCCTCAGTTCGGATAATGAAGTGCGAGAGAAATTCTGTGCCTCTCCTTGGTTTCACACGGATTACATAAACTGAGAATGTTTGTTGAGAATATAACTTGCATCATTTAAAAATAGACACTTTAAGCTTCCTATAGATATATTTCCCATGTCTGTGTGTGCAGTATTCACGGAGTTTCAGTTCATTTTAACAACTTTTTTTTCACAGAGACTGAAATGGCTGAAATCGCACCCTGTTTTTTTTCTTTATTTTACAAAAGCACAACGTTCTGTGGATATTGTGAGTGTTCATCAATAAAAGTAGACCCTTTACAGATTCAATGATGTAATACACTTGTGTGTAGGATCAGAAATGACAGAGAATTTTAAATTATTTTCACGGTTACCAGAAAAAAATGCAAGTGGACCCGCCGACTCCTAAGGGATTCATTTATGTTGTATGTAGCACCTTGGTCGTGGAGGAACATTGTTTTGTTTCACTGTGTACTAAGTATATGGTTGAAGTGACAATAAAAGCCTACTTGACTTAACTGTAAAACAAGTTTCAATTCTTACTTTGTAATGATACGGGTCTCGCAAGGAGCAGAGCTACGGGAAAACACTCTGTACTGTTTAGAACAGGCATATCTGCATGCGGCTACGCCATATTGTGTAGTCTGAACAGGCAGATCCGCGGTTACCTAAAGAAGCGGTTGCTAGGCCACAGATGCAATAAGTGCAAACATGCTGCACCCGTCGGTGCCTTTATTTAATCCTGCCAGATACCTGCGCACTTCCTGTGAACTTTATGTAGCACCCGGTATGGTATTAGGGCCTTCAAGAGCAAAGAAAAAGACCCACACAAATCTAGGTGAGAAGACGCCATTCTAGATAGAGAGAGAGCAGCGTGCCATCCAGGGGCGGATGTAGAAAATTATTCATGGGATGGCAAGGGGGTGGCATTAAAATTATAAGGGGTGGCAACACTGAAGCGAGCATCCTTGCATGGTTTTTGTGCATTCAAGGAACGCTATTCTTATTCGGTGTATACACTAGGGTGCACATTTTTACATTGCCCTATAAAAATTAAATAAAGTAATACTTATATTAAAATGTTACAGTACAAAACATTTAACACCTAATCGTTCATGTACAGCTACTACTGCAGCAATCTTTGTCTAAAGGTTTTTTTAGGCATAAAACAACAATATATATTAAAGAACACTGAATGTAACCAAGATAAGCCAAGTTAAGCATATATGGAGCTATAGTTCTTTAAATGATTATAGATTAAATTAATCAAATAGGTTGTGCTTATTTTTTATTTATGTAAAAAAATATTTGAAAAGCACAATGACCATGGCCATGGTCACCTGACAGAGTTCTGGTGTTTCAAGCTCTCTCTCCTCTCTTTCAATATCTGAGCTCTCTTCCTCTCTTAACCTTTTTTCTTTCACCTCTTCACTCACTTCATGCTGGATATCTTCTGCTTCTTCACTTGTGTCTAGCTCTTTGTCATCAGTTTCTATATTTCTCCACTCTTCCCCTCCTCTGTCTTCCACAACTTCTTTTGTACCCTTTTTGTAATCCCACAGTATCTGATTCAGATTTTCCTTTTCTTTTTGGTTTAAAAAAACTCTGGATGTCAGCCTTTCTTTTCATAGTATCCTGGGAGGTGCAACAAGTATTAAGTTTAGACTTTATTCCTTTCCAAACATACACTACACTGAACAATTTTGACTAACAAGGCTAACAAGACAATAAGGCTAATGTTAAATAGGACTGATTAAAAAAAACTTGCTATTTAATTGTCATATAACTAGCAAGCAACTATCTCAGGCAACACTTAGAAAATGTTTTTATTTATTTTTTTACCTTAATTCAACATTAATTTGTAATTCAGTACCTGGATTTGTTTCTCAACTTCAGTATATCGATGGGCGGGACACGGCCAAATGCGTTGTTGTCACATGACTCCGGTTATCAAAGGTTCGGACAATTTTGAAGATTCAAGCTACTGAACTGAAGAATCTACTTTTGAAAATAGTTAACAGTTAAGCTGTTAGTCATTAATATACGTGAATATATAAAAAAACTCCTTTTTTTTTAAAGAGCCGGATTGACAATTGAGTCATGTGTGTGTGTGTGTGTGTGTGTGTGTGTGTGTGTGTGTGTGTGTGTGCGTGTGTGTGTGATGATCTCGCTGCACTAAATGTCTTTGATTCACTAAAACAATGCAGTTCATAAGTGTCATTTGTTCTGACTATTCTTTAATAGAAAGATGAGATTCTTTTATTTATGAGTATTATTATTATTATGGGGAAAAACGGGCAACAACGGAAATACAGGTGAACAAACCCCAGAGAGTGGTTTAATTGAACAATTTATTTTTATCAGCAACACTGATAGATGATTGGCACTCTTAAAACAAACCTAATTACAATGCTCCAGGGACGGGAATCTAAATATGGGCTAATAATACTTACTTCCGGTGCGGTATGAGCTTTGCGGAACAAGCAAGACGTGACACAACAACAAGTCAAAAACAAACAAAAGTGTATTAAGTGAAAAAAAAAGAAAGAAAGCAAGAAAGAAACAAACCAGGTGCACAAAAAAACCCCAATATATACAAATATAAACAATGTGTGTGCATGTATATATGAATGCCCAAAGTCCGTGTTTTATTGTCTGTGTGTGTGATGTAGTCTGGGAGAGATGGCTCGGTCTCAGTTTAGAATTTGCACTCCTAATTTCTTTGCACTCTGTATAATGACAATAAAGCCTTCTTCTTCTTCCTCCTCCTCTTCTTCTTCTCATTCTTCTACTACTGTTTCATGACTAATCAGGAAGATAAAAGGCCTGGAGGTGGTTGTAAATGTTATATTTAGATTTGGCAGCTGTTCGCTTACAATAACTCTCAAGTCAAGATGTCCATCATTAGACTGCAAAAAACAAAATAAACCCATCAGAGATATAGAAAAAAAAACATTGATAGTGACCAAGACAAAAGTCTGAAACATTCTTGAAAAGAAGCACTGAACTGGCAATCTCAAAAGGCCAGCAAGACAACCTCAGAATTCTGTCCACAGTGATGAAAAACCCTTTCACAACATTTAGCCTATACATCGTGCTGGGGTTTGAACCTGGGAGCTTCTGATCAGTAGTACAATGCCTTAATCACTGAGCAACTCCTACTTTAAAGCGGGAGCATGTCATTGTCTACATTCAAGCAAATTACTTTGATATTACTTTTACTGAATAAAGACACTTCACATCAAGGTGCAAACTCCTGGTAATGATCAAGAACAGAAAGGCCAGATTAAAGTTTCCCAGATTGTAAAGGCTGAGCAAACCAAAACTAAATTGTAATGGAATGATGGGGGAAAAATGTATGGAGAAAGAAAGTAAGAGTTCATTATCCAAAGCATATCACACCATCTGTCAAACATGGGATGTGTATGTTCTGGGAGGAATATGAAAATGGCTGTATTTCCTGAAGGGTTAATGCCACAATTTCGTCAAGCTCTATGAATTAAATTTGAAACTCCTGATGTCACTCACATCATAAGTTTTTAATTTTAAATCCATTGTGGTGGTGTATAGAGGCCAAAAGCTTCTTTGTTCCAGAATTCATGAACCTGACTTTATGTCACTTTCAGTTAACAGCAGTTAGATCTGAAACATTATTGTGGTTTGGTTTCTATTCTAGTTGAGCTGTGTGGCTTTAACCAGTGAGAAACAAGGAAATGTTTCTTCCTTCCTTTTTCATATTTTCTCAGAAAGCCAAAAATGAAAACAGTCACACATGCACGTTCCCACTGTTTCTGGTTTCTGTGACCTGAGTCATGGTTTTCACCACAAATACTGTCAGCACCTTGTCATAAGTTAATAACAAAAGATAAACATAATGCTAGATGTTTCTGTAGACTGTGAAGCATTTTATATTAAATTATGACACATAAATTGCACCGCCAAAAAAAGCATCTAAACAAAAAGAGCACAAAATGGCAATAACTTGACATGTATTTATATCGTTCACAATAAGCAGAATGGATCAGACAGTGAAGCACAATAATGCTTTTAAAAATACTGGATATACATCATATATCTATAGAAATATGATCAACCATAGCATTATGACCACAGACCTAATATTGATCAGGCTCCATTTTTGCTGTCAACAACAGCTCTGACTCATTGAAACACTGGCATCACTACTCCTCTGAAGGTGGATATCTCACACTAAGCCATCAGTAGCAGAACCTATAAGTCTTACAAGTTGTGAGGTGAGTTATCCATTGAACTTGTATTTCCAGCAGATCTCAAAGATTTTTCTGAGATCTAGAGAATTTGGAGACCAAGTCAACACCTCAAACTCATTGTTGTGTTACTCAAACCGTTCTTGAACCTTCACTGCATTGTGCCAGGGAGCATTATCCTGCTGCAAGAGGCCACTGCCATCAGGAAATACTTTTACCATGAAGGGTTGTACTTGGTCAGTGACAACATTTATGTAGGTGATATGTGTCAAAGTAACATTCACATGAATAGTAGGACATTTCCAAAAGCATCACACTGGCTCTGCTGGATTGTCTTCTCCCCCATATTTCATCTTGGTGCCATTTCCTCCAAAGGTAAGTGCACCTAGCCATCCACATAATTTAAAAATAAAAAAGAGTGATTCTTGAGACCAGGCCACCTTCTTCCGTTGCCCCATGGTCCGGTTCTGATGCTCAGGTGACCATTGGAGGCATTTTTTTTTCCAGTGGACATGGGTCCCCATGGGCACCCTGACCATTCCTCTCAAGCTATGATGTTTACATTTTGCTCACCATTTTTAAGTGATTTTGTTAACTGCGTTGATGCTTCAAAGCTTTTCGACACAGTGCTCTACTTCGCCATCCGGTGGTAAAAAAAAAATCCCTACACCAGCTGTGCCATTCACATGTTTTGTTTATTGTAAGCCTTACCCTGTTGATGGCTTTTTAGATGCATGTATAAAGACACACTATAAAATATCTGGGGAACGCCATCATTCCAGCTCAGTAGCACACAGACTAATGAACTCATATAAGCTAGTGATTAGTAATCACACACTAATCACACTGACCTGATATTAAGGGAGCATTAAAAAATGTGACAGACTACAATATGTGAATTACATGTACATCTCTCTCTCTCTCTCTCTCTCTCTCTCTCTCTCTCTCTATTTCTCTGCCTCCTCCCTCCCATGTAACTGGTGTAAAAAGCTTCTTTTTTCTGAAGAGCACATTTGTTCACACAGGCTTTGTTCATTAAAATGGACTTAATGTCGCTGGGACATTCCTATTTCTTTCTTTCTTTCTTTCTTTCTTTCTTTCTTTCTTTCTTTCTTTCTTTCTTTATATTTATTTAAATACAATAAAGTTAATACCAAGCCAAATCAAGCCAAATAGAAAAAGTATCCATTATAAAACGGTATTCAGCAGAACATTCTTTAATTTATCTTCGGATGAAATACGATTCCACTGTGAAGCTCATTTTACCTTTCACTTCATTTTTGATTTTTGATTTGATTTTGATTTCACATGATGAGACAATCTCAAATGATTCTGTGATGAGACAATGATGAGACAATCTCAAATGATTCAATTTCAAATGATGAAATTCTCAATACACTGAAAAGTGTATTGATCAAATTCCAGATCAGCTTCATCATGAGTAAGTCTCTGTCATTACTCATTTCAGTGTGCTGACAGTTTTTCTGAATTTATTTCAACTCTAAGCACACCCGTTTTCGTTACAAGCCATAGCATGACGCAATACTTTGTATTTGTAGGCATTTTCATGTTTTCATACAAATCATGATGTATTTGTCAGGGATGACCCCCCTGGAGGGCGCCAAAAGCACCCAAAGACTTGTGTTGTAGTTCTGTTTAGTTTAAACTTCAGTTCCCAGAGTGCAACTCGGTCAGGTGACACCTGACCAATGGTCATTGGTTTTATTATAAATAGTTTGGTTTAGTCATGTTGATTTGTCTAGCATTTATTACGCTGATTAGGTATGTGGTTTAGTTGTGTGGATACGTGTTTTGGTTTCTTTTGATATAAAGTATTTTATTTTGTTTTGTTCCCTGACCTTTTTACTTTAATAAAAAGAACATTATTGCTGAACTTCCGCCTCTGCATCTATGCCTCGCCTCCGTTCGCCCGCATACGTGTGTGACAGAATGCTAGACCCCACAAGAGGCATAGCGGAGGAGCCTACCCAGGAAATTCTTTTGGGGGGGGGCAAAGATGTTTGCAAATTGGGAAGATGGAGCAGGAGGCGAACGGATTCCAAAGCGGCGGAACAAAAAAAAATGGAGAAGGAAACAGGGCAGAAAGGAGCAGGAGGTGCTGGAGCAGCTAGACTGGGAAGGCTGCTGGCTGGCGATAAGGCGCACGCCGTTTATGAGTGGAGCACCATGGGGCGACATGTGTCCCCGCACCAGCCGGAAGGCAGAGACCAGGAGGTCTAGTTTTGGAGGTGAGCGGGGGGAAGGGGCACCCCACAGCGTGCGACGACAAGAAGCAGTGTGTGAACTGTATACGCAGCCGGGAGCAGCCTCCCAGCTAGTAACAAGCAGCTTATGGTGGTGCGCGGAGCAAAGTGACGAGCGCATCCGTGACCTGCAGGAGCAGGTCGGAGTGCTCCAGAAGCTGCTGCTTCAGAGTCGCCTCACAGAAGGCCCAGACCTGCCAACTTCTCTGCCCGAGCACAGGAGCAAAGAAGAGCTCCTTTTTCCGCCAAGCTGGAGCAACGACGACGGCGAGCTGGAATACATCCGGTTCAGCGATGACGACGGCGAGCTCTGCTACCCGCGGTACTGCGACGACAGCGAAGGCGAGCTCCGCAGCGACGACGAAGATGGCGAGCTCCCTTTTCCGCCGCGCAGCTGCGGTGACGACTGCGAGCTCTATATCCTGCCGCGTAGCTGCTTCTTCGATGGCGAGCTGCCGCCGATGCACCGCGCCGCCGAGCACAGCGAGCTGCCGCTGCTGCACCCCACCGCCGAGGACAGCGAGGAGGAAGAACAGCTGACGTCGCTGCCGAGCGCCGTGCGCCGAGGAGCGCAGCGAGCTTCCTCCACCGCCGCCGTCCTGTGCTGAGGAGGACAGCGAGTTTCCTCCACCGCCGCCATCCTGCACTGAGGAATACAGCGAGTTTCCTCCACCGCCGCCGTCCTGCGCTGAGGAGGACAGTGAGTTTCCTCCACCGCCGCCGTCCTGCGCTGAGGAGGACAGCGAGTTTCCTCCACCGCCGCCCTGCATCAGCGGGGATGGCGAGCTTTCGCTACAGGCGCCGCCCTGCATCAACGAGGACGGCGCACTTTCTCTGCCTTCATCGCCCTGCAGCTATGGGCACACTGAACCGCCATGCCCTCAGGACAAGAGAGCCAGTCTCTGGGTGAGAGGGGCAGACATTGGACCCTGGGGGGGATGCTCTGGACCTCCTGTGGCGCCCCGGAAATGCGCCCTTTGAGGGGGGGTTATGTCACGGATAACCCCTAGAGGGCGCCAAAAGCGCCCAAAGACTTGTGTTGTAGTTCTGTTTAGTTTAAACTTCAGTTCCCAGAGTGCAACTCGGTCAGGTGACATGGATGCGCACCTGAACCGAGTTGGTCATTGGTTTTATTATAAATAGTTTGGTTTAGTCATGTTGAGCTGTCTAGCATTTGTTACATTGATTAGGTATGTGGTTTAGTTGTGTGGATACGTGTTTTGGTTTCTTTTGATATAAAGTATTTTATTTTGTTTTGCTCCCTGACCTTTTTACTTTAATAAAAAGAACATTATTGCTGAACATCCGCCTCTGCATCTATGCCTCGCCTCCGTTCGCCCGCATACGTGTGTGACAGTATTATGCATGAAAATATTACAAACATTTTTCATTTAGTATTTGATTCATTTCTAAATTGTTTTTCAGATCATTTTAATTTAATTTAATTTACTTAAATGTAATTTAATAATTTACTTCAATTTAATTACATTTTTGACGAGACAATACAGTACTGTTTATTTCCTCTAATTCTGCTAGAAATGGGTTAAGATATTAAAAAGGAAATGCACATTTATTTCTGTTGTTAATTCAAGAAAGGGCACATTCTCACAAAGTATTTATTTATTTATTTATTGTAATACTGTTTTCTCATAATATTTGTTTCACATTTTGCAAGTACTGCAGAGCCAAGACATCCATTTACACCATTCACTCTGCTCACAACATTGTAGAGGGTTTGTTTGTTTGTTTGTTGGTATTCTGTAAATATTCTAAAAAAATCTCTTTTGCAGTTTACTTTTTTAGTTTATGGATCATATTAAAAATGATAAAATAAAATTCTTTATCCAGTTATATGATATTTGTTAGGGATAACTCCTAGAGGGCGCCAAAGCGCCCTGAGACTTTTTGTGTTTTTTGTTTTGTTTTAACTTAATTTCTCATATTGCAACTTGGTCAGGTGACATGGGCGCTCACCTGAACCGAGTTGGTCATTAGTTTTATTATAAATAGTTTGGTTGCCTCGCACCACAAAACATGACAGAATGCAAGACCTTAACAGAGGTATAGCAGAGGAGCCCTTCCCCCGGGAGATTCTTCTTTGGGGGCTTCCTCTGTCTCCGCCGCCCTGCTTCAACAGGGGCATCAAGCCACCTGGCCCACAGGACACAAGAGCCAGCCTCTTGGTGAGAGGGGCAGACATTGTGCCTTGGGGGGGATGCCCGGGACCTCCTGTGGCGCCCCAGAGTTGTGCCCTTTGAGGGGGGGTTATGTCAGGGATAACCCCTAGAGGGCGCCAAAGCGCCCTGAGACTTTTTGTGTTTTTCGTTTTGTTTTAACTTCATTTCCCATGTTGCAACTCGGTCAGGTGATATGGGCGCTCACCTGAACCGAGTTGGTCATTAGTTTTATTATAAATAGTTTGGTTTCTTTGAGTTTCTTGTCTTGCATCTGTTGATTTAACCCCATAAATGTCTGTAAGTTTAGTTCATGTCTCCCGTTACCTTTGTACATGTTTTAGTTTTGTTTTCACTAAAAGTATTCGGTTTTGTTTAATTTCCCTGTTTTTTGTTAATAAATACATCGTTCCTTTAACACCTGGACCTCTGCATTTATGCCTCGCACCACAATACATGACAATATTATAGCTGAAATTTTGCTGTAATACTTTTTGTTTGTTTTCTATTTTTTTAGTTGCTGTGCTGTTGGAGGGAACTGTAGTCTGTGCAGCAGTTTTAGGAGTGATGTTTGGTCAGGTCTTTAAGCTACCCATGTTTGTTTTGACTGCCTTGATATCGTTTCATAAGTTTGTTTTAAAAGTTTTAAAAATCTGTAATTACATCTACCAGTCTTGACTTAACATTATATTGTAATAGAGATGTATATAACTTATTTGTAAAACAAGAAGGATCTCTCGCTTTTTCACATTTTCATTTCATACACACACACACACACACATACACACACACACACACACACACACACACACACACACACACACACACACACAATACATACATGAATAAGCATTGCTTGTAATTTTTTATTTTGGTATTTTAACAAATTTAAAGCCTTCATTATTGTAAGCATATAATAAATAAGCATTGCAATATAATAACCTAAGCATTGTAAGCATGGTACTTGAAATAGGCATAAATAAACAAAAAATAATTAACAAACATCAGTATCTCTTATGTTTTGCTCTTCTCTTCATTATCAGAAATGCTTTTGGTTTACTGGCTGAATGGAAAATGGAAAATATTTGCTAACTTTAAATGAGAGTCTGGGGAAAAAATAATAGTTTTGGGGAGAATCTCTAGAGCTAATGGAATACAGTGTTAGTGCATTACTAACATACTATAACATGGGATCAGAGGTAAATCGGTGGTTTGGAAGGTCCCAGGTTCAAAATCCACAACCACCAAGTTGTCCCTGTAGGGCTCTTGAGCAAGGCCCTTTACCCTCAACAGCTCATATGTTTCTCTGGATAACAAATGCCTAAATGTAAATACACATAAGCTTTATCATCTCCCAAACAAGTGGTTAGGAGGGTCTGGGTTTGATTCCTGCCTCAGGGTCTGTGGGCATAAAGTTTGAATGTTCTCCCCATGCTTGGTGGGTTTCCTTTGGGTACTCCAGTTTTTTTTTTTTTTTTTCAGAAATTGTGTTATATGCAAAAGGCTAAATAAAGAATACATGCCGTTAAACTGCAGTACTTACTTGCTATAGATGAGGCCAACAGATTACTTACACCTAAGCTTAGGATTTTTCTGTTTTTCATGCACTTTTTAAGTTGCCATGAAATTACTTATAGCAAGTTGATGTTTCTTTAAAAAATGTTTCTGGAAAATGTCACCAGAGGGTAATGCAGACTCAGTGGCTATTAAAAAAGTATTCACTTCCTTCTTTCATTAAATTCAACACAGTATTTCAACATAATTCATTCACTTCTCTTGTTTTACCCTGAGCTTTAATGTAACAGAAAAGATAAGGAAATTATGTTTAACCCATCTTGAACTTTCACTTCCTTATCTTTTTCTTTTCACCACACATTTTTTAAATATATTCTCTCTTCTTTTCTCTTTTCAACATGTCTTCTCTTTTCTATTTCTAACACATTTTCCTTTTCTTTTCAAAAACTGTTTTTCTAATTTTTCTGTGCTATATAGTTTTATTTTTCTATCAATGCACCATCTTTTTTCTTTAACTTTATGTTATGACTGCTCTACACTGGGGCTATACTGTATACTTTCATACTGGGTGTGAATCCAATGTCCATGCTCTGTTTGAGAAGCTTATGCAGACAAATGTTCAGATGTCATGAGTTTCACCTGATTGCCTCTTTGGCAGCATTGCCTAGCAACAGGGACTAGGTGGCTGTGAATTTGCCCGACCACCTAGCCATGGTGTTAGTTAATTACTGAAAAGAATGAGTTTGAGGTTTTTGTTATACATACACAAATCAGCCATAACATTAAAATGCAGAACATAATGTACAGTATTGTGTAGTTTCCTCTTGTGCTGCTAGACAGTGGCAGTGCTAGTATTTTATATGTAATATATATATATAAAGACCTGGAGGTGGTTTTAAGTGTTACATTTGTATGGGTAGCTGTTCACTCTTAACTTTTTTGAGGTTGTTTGAAAGAGGTTATTACTAGCCAAGTTAAGAACACTCTTGAAGAGAAAGACATGACATTTTAATATTCTACAGCCAAGAGACACCTTTATGAAGTAAATTTAGACAATTCACAACAAGATGCAAAACACTGGTAATGCTCATTAAAAGTATTAGACTTTACCATAAAAATGGGACAGATTCTTGGCCCAAGCTTTAATTTCCTGGATGATGTCTTCAGATGTTGCTTCAATATATCCACATAATTTTCTTTTCTCACAATGCCATCTATTTCGTTAAGTGCACCAGTCRCTTCTGCAGCAAAGCAGCCCCACAACATTATACAACCACCCTCCTACTTCACAGTTGGGATGTGTTATGAGGCTTCAAAGCTTCGCCCTTTTTCCTCCAAAAATACCGTTTATCATTATGGCCGAACAGTTCAATTTTTGTTTCATCAGACCACAAGACGTGTCTCCAGAAATTAAGATTTTTGTCCCCATGTGCAGTTGAAAACTGTAGGCTGGCTTTTTTATGGTGGTTTTAAAGTAATGGCTTTCACCTCCTAGAGTAAGCTTTCAGCTCATGGTGGTACAGGACTCGTTTTACTGTGGGTAATGACACTGTCTTACCAGTTTCAGCCAGCATCTTGCCAAGGTCTTTTGCTGTTGTCCTGGTTCATTCGCACATTTTGCACCAAAAAATGTTCCGTTCTGGGATTCTGTCTCCTTCCTGAGCGGTATAATGGTTGTACATGCCCATGTTTTTTATACTTGCATTTTATTGTCTGAACGAAAGAATGCGGGACTTTCAGACATCTGGAAATTACACCAAAGGATGAGCCACACTTGTGGAAGTTGATAAATTATATGTATAAAAATAAAAATAAAAATAAAAAAAAAACATAAAAATTCTCCATTGCAAGATTCTGAAATTTAACAAATGCAAAAAAAAATAATAATAATAATATTTATTGATATAAAACAGAAAATGTTTACTCTGATTTAATGTTTGACAGTAAAGGAAAAAAAGTTTGTATGTTTTTTTTTTTCTTCTGAAGTGTATGTAAATATCTGGTTGCAACTGTACTATAAAACCAAAGGCAAAAAAATTGAATATTTTTCACAGGCCGAGTTGCTAACTGAAGACAAAACTGAAGACAGGAAGGCCCACAAACCACAGCAGCTAAAAGCATCTGCAGTAAAAGCTTGGTCAGGGAGGAAACTCAGCATTTGGTCATTTCAATGTGTTCCAGATTTCACGCAGTCATTGGTTCCAAAGAATTTTCATCCAAGTAGTAAAGGCATTCCTTATGTTTCTAATTATGATAGTTTGTTCAACTATGGAGCAAACTTCTGTGGAGACAGAAGATGGTATGAAAATGGCTGTAATTCAGGAATGGTTAATCCACACTTTTGTTAAACCGCTGAATCAAAGCTGAATGTGTATATACTGTTTAATAGACTCACATATTGTTAAATCAAAACTAAATTGAGGCAGAAATGGAAATTACAATTTTGTTTTCAGATTTATAGAAGAGCAAGCTTTGAGCAGTAATTTTTTCATTTGGGTATATTTTTATCTATAACACTATTCATGTTACAGTATGTACCATTTTCTGCCTCATATTTGCTGGTTATCTGATGTGCTCCAAAAGGGCCTGGGGCTTTTACAAATCTGGAAAATACCATTTTTATATAAGGCACCTTGGACATGGAATAACTTGCATAAATATCTAAAAACCATGCACATTTCTATCCATTACAGAATGTATGGGTTTGACGAAAGTTGAAAAGATGGCATGCAGCCATCTTTTTCTTAAGAGATTAGATTTTTAAATTTGTAAATGGATTTTTCAAATGGAATGTTTTCATTTAATGAATGCACACCACATATACTGTAGACCAAATGATAATAATTTGGGAATTTGTAATATAAATAAATAAATAAATAAATAAATAAATAAATAAATAATAATAATAATAATAATAATAATAATAATAATAAATAGATTGTTTTTATTTTAATGGGACTTTCTTGTAAAATTCTCCTCCAACATAATAATTATTGGGGACTTTAATATACATGTTCATAGCCGTTCCTTCCATCTCGCAGCTGTGTTTGTAAATCTCAATGGTTCAACCATCAGCTTAAAAAAATAAAGCTGCTGGTTGCATACTTGAAGACAGATCCTCTGGACTTTTTTCTGGAAATTAGTATATCAGGCTCACCAACAACAGCATGCTAGGTCACGAAAAAAAAAAAAAAAAACTTAAATGGCCTTCTATGCCAACATTATTAACAATAACTCTGTTAACTCTAAGTGGCTTCTTTCAACAATCAATCATCTCCTGAAGCCACCCACCTTTGCCCATCTAAATTAATCTGAGGAAAAATGTGACCATTTTATCAACCAATTTATAACAGGTCAGTATCATAAGAGCATCAATGCCCTCCCGTTTACCCTCCACATTACTCTGCTTGAGATATTCTCAGTCTGTGACTTCCCTGCACTTCTTTAATGATATGCCTGGTCATAATTGTGGATACCATTAAGAAGATGAAAAAAATGTCCTCATTCAACCCACTAACTTCTACCTTAAAGAAGAACTTATTCTTTGATATCAATTCCATGATTATGACAATTGTTAATCTCTCTCTTATATCAGGTAGTGTCCAACCAGCTCCTAAAACTGCAGTGACCACAACCTTTTCAAAAAGCCAAACAAAGCACATGAAGTCCTGTCTACAGACCAATTTTAAATCATCCTTTTCTTACCAATATTCTCATAAGGTAGGCAAGTCCCAGCTTAACAATCATTTTGAGAAGTTTCAGTTTGAGTTTCAACAAGTCCATAGCACTGAAACAGCACTTCTCTGGGTTACAAATGACCTCCTGACGGTTGCTGATTCTGGATGCCTCTCTCTTTTGGTCCTCCTCAATTTAACAGATGCATTTGATGTCATCGACCATGATATCTCACTTGACCATCTTCACAATTTCTGCAGATTCTCCGGGTCTGCTCTGTGCTGGCACCAATCCTACCTGTTAAACAGATCTGAGTTTATATCCTTGAGACATTGCAAGTCTTTTGCTCTCTGTGTGACCTGTGGTATCCCTCAAGGGTCTGTCTATATGCTCCACCTCGGTAATGTCATAAGAAAGTATGGAGTCTCTTTTCATTGTTAATTGGATGACACCCAACCTATAAGCTACAGATCTCACTCACTCATCATCTATACCACTTTATCCTGTATTCAGGGTCGCGGGGTGCCTGGAGCCTATCCCAGGAGATTTAGGGCCTGAGGCAGGGTACACCCTAGACAGAGTGCCAATCCATCGCAGGGCACACACACATACACACACGCACACACTACGGCCAATTTTGGAGCGGCAATTAGCCTAATCTGAATGTCTTTGATCTATGGAAGGAAACCGAAGTACCCAGAGGAAATCCACCAAGCACGGGGAGAACATGAAAACTGACAGAGAATCAAACCCGGACCCTGGAGGTGCAAGGCAACAGTGCTAACCACTACCACCGATAGATCTCCCACTCTCCTATAACCAATATTACATTCTCTAGCATTAGCATTTTTTCATCCTCCTCAGTGATTAATCTTTAAATTCAGTCTGATTCTTCTCTTATGTTTGATAACCATATCAAACACTTCTGCAAAAACTTCTTAATTCATTCACCTCAAGGATGTAGCAAAGCTATGCCTCGCTCTCAGCCTTGAAGACTCTAAAAATCTTTTCCGTTCCTTTATCTCCTCTAGGCGGGACTACTGTAACACATGCTTCACCAGTATCTCTGGCCAGAGAGTTCTGAAAATACATTCAGAACAGTGCTGAAAACTGGGAATCCTGCCGAGAGCACGAACATTTTATCACATTACACCTGTTCTACAACCTCTTCACTGGCTCCCTGTTTCCTACAGAATACACTATAAAATTCTGCTGTCTCATCAATGCATCCATGGGACTGCCTGCTCTATCTGTAAGACCTACTTTCTCCACTAAATTCCAATTGCTAACTGTGATCCCACAACATTTGGCTGCTTTCTCCCTCAAGAACCAGACTGTGTGCAGTGGGAGACAGAGCCTTCTGCTTTACTGGTCCTCACCTGGGGAATTCTCTTCCAGACCACTGACAGTTCCTGAAGTCTTTGTCTGCTTTTAAATCAGTCTTAAAAAAACCTAAGTTTACTAAGGCTTTTATCTAATTTTTAATGTATTTCTTTTTGTTTATCTTTTTATGGAAACACTTTTAGACGTATCCACATAAAAAATGCTATAAAAATTGAATGTATTATTATTATTATTATTATTATTATTATTATTATTAAAACGTCAAATAAAAAAAATCTAAGTAAAAAAAAAATCAGCAAATTCGGCCTGTTTAGGTCTATCTGCATCTGCAGAATATTAGCTGATATTTGCCTATATAGTCTCACATCAGTCTTTTCAGATCTAATTTACATTTTACAAATTACCAATAAGTTCATACCTAGTAATGAATGTTGAGATTAATTTACATTATTGAATGTGGAATTTATTTTTTATTTCTTCTTCAGCAAATGTGACTTTGATTTTTAGTCAATAGCAGTGAAATGAAACATTATTGTAGTTTGTTTTCTATTCTTGTTGATCTCAGTGGCTTTACCCAGTGAGAAATGAGGAAATACCCAGTATAAAAAAAAAGAGTTACACATAGATGTTCCCACTGCTGCTGGTTTCTGTGGCATATGCCATGGTTTCCGCCACAAACACTTTTAGCCCTCAATCAGATGAGCAAATAACAAAAGTTCAACCTGATGTTAGATGACAGAGTAGCCTCTACACTATCTTTATCTGTAATTATAACACATTGTGCCAGCAAAAGTGCATTAAATCACTCAGTAAATAATATTAATCAGAAACTGAATAGGCATGTAAAAATTTGAAAAGCACGTGACTTGAGGCTGAGCTCTAATTGGATCTTTTCAAATTATCCTTGGGGCGCAGCACTGTGCACCCCGAACCCTCCCACTTTTGTTCTTAGCGAATCAATATTGTTTTTCAATATTTGGGCTAGTGTGATTGGACGATTCTCAACAAGTCTTTTCCAGCAATTCTTACGACAAGCGGAGGTGCGGACTGGATGTGATGTGAGTCATGCCTTTATTTTATACTTGTAGTAATGATGCTTAATCACCCAATAAATGCCTATTTACAGTCAAGTATTGAAAGTTTAATTTAAATTTTTTTTGCACCAGCTGCCACTGGTTCTGACCCCAGATTCCTACCTGGAATATGTGAAAAAATATATATATTTTACTATGCCATAAGTTACACATGACAAATAATTCAATCTTACACACACACACACACACACACACACACACACACACACATAACATGTAGTTTCCTATATATATATATATATATACCTCCTCTTTCAATATTTACGGTTTTACACATCTATGTGGAGAGAGATGGTTTTTACACCATCTGTAATGCACGTAATGAGTGCTGAAAATATTGTGTTGGTAAACATGTGTTGCATTTAATGAATACTAATAAAGAACTTAATCATGAATTTCCACCTACACCCTACACTCTCTCTCTCTTTCTTTCTCTCTCTCTCTCTTCCTCTCTCACTCACGTGTTTGTTTGCTCGCTCTCTTCCTGAAGTCGGATTGGAGTTCAAGAAAAGAGGAACACTTTAACACAAATACTGCTCGTTCATTCAGTCAGTCATCAGTAGGACAGGATGGACCTCCATGTGCTCTGTGTGATGCTCTGTGAGTAAATGTTCTCATGTGTTTTCATTACAGTGATTGGTGGTGAATTAAATTTCTAAGCAGCAGACTTACAGTCCTGACATCCAGTCGTGTGTGATTATTTCATCTGTCTGATACTGAATTTAGCATGAACAGTGCATTTTGCTTTTTGTGGGACATTTGGCTCAATGTATTTCATAAGTAAATTGCATTCAGCCATTAAATCCTGATGTTATTCACTTGTGTAGGACATCACAGCTAATGATTTCTACTGCTGTATTGGTAGTACCATATTTATTCATTTACTCATTTATTGCACTTTATTATCGGTAGCATGTAGATGTTCTATGAAACTCTCTAAGTCTTAGCATCTGTGCCATGCAGACAGGGAACAAAACAACTCATTCACATTGCACTGCCAAAAAATCTAACACTAATATTTGGCAGCATTTTGATAAGCTTATGCAAAGTCAACTCAAATCCAGTCAATTCAATTCAATAGAATTCATAGCATGCTTTTAACATTGGTCATT
Organism: Clarias batrachus; assembly: GCA_003987875.1. Taxonomy (NCBI): domain Eukaryota; kingdom Metazoa; phylum Chordata; class Actinopteri; order Siluriformes; family Clariidae; genus Clarias; species Clarias batrachus. The sequence goes on along the minus strand of QMIH01001658.1, from coordinate 26,892 downwards.
AGCATGAAGCAGATATGGAAATAAGTTTAAAAAATGTGAGGAAATATGTATAAATTATAATTATCAGTTTGTCCCTGATGAGCAAGCCAGGGTGACAATGGCAAGGAAAAACTCCCTGAGATGACACTATGAAAAAACCTTGGGAGGATCAGACTCAACAGGGAACCCATCCCCATTTGGGAGATATCAGATAGCCGGGATTGATCTGCAGTCATAATGTGGCTACGAGGCTGAAAGTTCAGTATAAAGTATAGTATCATTACACTATTCAGTAATAGTATTAAGTAAGTATGAATTACACCTTTGTTGATGAAGGATCAGGTACAAAACTGTTTGTGGGAAATCCAGTCCTAATACTGTATATCGAGTGACTGTAGTCACAAGTCATCAGAGAGAAACTGCCTGCATTGGCCGAGTCTAACGCCGTGTACATGGTCAAGTGGAATTCCAACCTGAAGCAGGGCAACAGGATGAGTCAGACAGGTCATAACATTTAGATCTGTCCAAGATCTTGTATTGATGATGGAGTCGGACTGCTGGAGTCGACTAAATTATCTCCAGCACATCCTAAAGTAGTATTTTTATACAACCTTAGCTCTGCATGTCGCTTTAGTTCAGTAAAGTATCCCTTTAGTAAAACAAACCCAGTTTTTTGGGAATGTAGTGGTTAATAGCTTTAAAATTGGCCCAAGGAAGAAAAACCAGTGAACCAGCAACAGGGTCGTGGGCACGCAAGGCTCAATGATACAGTATGTGTGGGGTACAAAAGCTGGTTTATTTGTTCTGATCCCACAAAAGTACTACTGGAGCACAAATTCCTGTACCTTCTAATTTAAGGTTTTTTGTTAAGCAATTCTGTTACGTGGTGCGGTATGGAGAGCCGCACCACGCGATGTTTTTAATGATAAGAGCCCTTATGCTGGGCGTTAGAGTGGGTCAATGAAATAGGAGATAGTGAGAGTGCTTGTGATACACACGGGAAGACCCTCCCGTTTGGAGATAGCGTGGGATTATTAATTAAGGAACTTAAAAGGAAAATAAATGAAAAAGTGAAAACACAAAATAAACAGAGCTCCGCTGTTTACGCGAGAACGACGGGGCTCTGGAAAATAAAACAAAACTTGTCCTCTCGGGGTGTTCACCCTACCGAGGATTTTGTGTGAGAGAGAGAGTTTGTGCTTCGTGCACCAACAAACTGTACTGAGCGCGCACGCTGTACTACTGCGTGCCGCTCTCTCTATCTCTCTCTCTCTCACTCGCTCTCTTTGGCATCTTAAATAGACAGAGGCTGGGGCTTTGCCTCTGTCCCTAAACAGCTGTCTGTCTTTTATTTTATTTTATTTTATTTTAATTTCTTTCTTTCTTTTCTTTTGTTTTCTTTGGCCCTGATACCTTACCGGTGCTACCTAAATGATCGTACGAAGTGCGCCGGTATCAGGACCCTTAAATAAACKRGSCGTCAGGTGCGGCTTGTTCAGGCTGATTGCCTGACGGCGGCGTTGCCTAGCAACCGTGTGTATAAATGGCCGTGCTTTTGCCTGTTCAGAACTCCGCGTGGTAACAGCTTGCGGATCTGCCCGTTCTGAACAGTTTAAGCACGGCTCTGCCTCTCGCGCAACCCGCGTCGTTACACAATTCATTTTCTACCTTCAATATACAATACAACCTACAATACTGTTTCAACACTATGAAATAACACACATGAAATTAAGTAACAGCAACAGTCAATTGTTATTTTAAGACATGCAGGTCAGATGTTCTGAATAGTTCTTGCAAGAACAGAATTGTCAAGTGCATTTGCAAAACCCATCAAGCATCATGACAACCAAAACTTACCTCTGCTGCAGAAGAAAAGTTCATTTAGAGTTACCAGTTACCTCAGAAATCACCAACTACCAACCAGCACCTCAGATAAGAGCTGTTATGAAGACTTAAGTATAAGTATTGTAAGCATAAGTATAAGATACATCTCAATATCAACTGTTCAAAGGAGATTATTGCATATTTTGGATGCCTTCAGCATTGTTTTACAGTGTAGAGAGAAATAAAACTCAGGAAAGACCATCAGTTTTATGTGTCCAAACTTTTGACTGATAGTGTATGTGACAGTGAAGTTCTTTTCTTCACATGCTGTTTTAACAACCTATTAATAACCTATAACCTCTACAGCAGAAGACTGAAAAAAGGAAGTAGGCATAGTGTGTGTGTGTGTGTGTGTGTGCGTGCGTGCGTGCGCGTGCGCGCGCGCGTGTGTGTGTGTGTGTGTGTGTGTGCGTGCGCGCGCGTGTGTGTGTGTGTGTGTGTGTGTGT
>QMIH01001658.1:3767-24483 GCA_003987875.1 Clarias batrachus | reverse complement strand
TGTGTGTGTGTGTGTGTTTGTGTGTGTGTGTGTATGTGTGTGTGTGTGTGTGTGTGTGTGTGTGTATGTGTGTGTGTGAGTGTGAGTGTGAGAGAGAGAGAGAGAGCGAGATAACTGTTGTGGTTTCTATACGTGGTGCTAAAATGTCCCAGTTTTGCTGGCACTTATAGCAGCAATGACCAGCTTGTACGAGTGTGTGTGTGTGTGTGTGTGTGTGTGTGTGTGTGTGTGTGTGTGTGTGTGTGTGTGTTTTAATTTTTTAACTTAAAGTGAAACCAGATCATCAGTTTTGCTAGTTGACCTATTATACAATTCACCCACCATTTTAAACTGTAGAGAGTGAAACTGCTCACCTGAAAGAGAAAAAGTGAATTATTGTTCACTACATTACCCATCAGTCATTGCACTTTGTTGGAGTGCAACTTATATAGAGTTGAAACCAGATATTTTCATACACTTCAGAAAAAAAAAAAATCTTTACTGTCAAACATTACATCAGAGTAAACTGTTTCTGTTTTAGATCGATAAGTATTAACATATTTTTTGCATTTGTTAAATGTCAGAATTGAGCGAGGGAGAATTTTTATGTATTTTTTTAAACACTTTCAGTCAGAAGTAGTCGTACACTTCCTTAATAGAATTGCCCCGGAACTGTTTCTCTTGGGCTAAATGTTTTGGGTATCCTTTCTCAAGCTATCTACAATAGTTTGCTGGAATTGTGGCCCACTCCTCTTGACAGAACTGGTGTAACTGGGTCAGGTTTGTAGGCCTGCTTGCTCGCACAATGCCGTCCACAAATTTTCTATGGGATTGAGATCAGGGCTTTGTGATGTCACTCCAATACTTCGACTTTGTTGTCCTTAAGACACTTTGTAACTAATCTGGAGGTATGCTTGGGTTCATTGTCCATATGGAAGATTTTCTTGGGGTCATTGCCCATTTGCGCTCAAGCTCTAACTTCCTGGATGATGTCTTCAGATGTTCCTTCAATATATCCACATAATTTTCTTTTCTCATGATGCCATCTATTTTGTGATGTGCATCAGTCCCATCTGCAGCAAAGCAGACCCACAACATTATACAACCACCCTCCTACTTCACAGTTGGGATGGTGTTCTGAGGCTTCAAAGCTTCGCCCTTTTTCCTCCAAATATACTGTTTATCATTATGGCCGAACAGTTCAATTTTTGTTTCATCAGACCACAGGACATGTCTCCAGAAATTAAGATTTTTGTCCCCATGTGCAGTTGCAAACTGTTGTCTGGCTTTTTTTTTTTTTTTATGGTGATTTTGAAGTAATTGCTTTCTCCTCCCAGAGTAACCTTCTAGCTCATGGTGTTACAGGACTGTGTTACTGTGGGTAATGACACTGTCTTACTGGCAGCAGTGGCAGTTTCAGCCAGCATCTTCACAAGGTCTTTTGCTGTTGTCCTGGTTGATTCGCACATTTTGCACAAAAAAAATTAATCCTTTCTGGCATTCCGTCTCCTTCCTGAGCGGTATAATGGTTGTACATTCCCATGTTTTTTATACTTGCATATTATTGTCTTAACGGATGAACGTGGGGTTTTCTAGAAATTGCACCTAAGGATGAGCCAAACTTGTGGAGGTCCACAGTTATTTTCCTGATGTCTTGGTTGATTTCTCTTGATTTTTCCATGATGTCAAAGTAAGAGGCTCTGTGTTTGAGGTGTGTCTTTCTATGCATCCACATTTTGTTGTGCCACAAATAACTCAATCGAAATCAATTAAACTATCAGGAGACTGGAATCATCGGGAGTTTTCTTTTTGTTTAAAGACACAAACTTTGTGTATATGTACTTCTGACTTGGATGAAAGTGATAAAAAAATACATAAAAATTCTCCCTTGCTCTTGCATTTAACAAATTAACAAATGATTTTATGTTAATATTATGTTAATATTTATTGATCTAAAACATAAAAGGTTTACTTTGATTTAATTTTGACAGTAAAGACAAAAAATATTTTTTGTGTTTTTTTCTAAAGTGTATATACCGTAAATATCTGGTTTCAACTGTATAGTATATATATAGAGAGAAAAATCAGCCATCACACAAAACATTAACTCTTGCACCTTGGGGCATGAATCCATAAGACCTCTGGGTCCTGTGCTGTGGTGTGCAGATGCAGCCTGGTTCATTGGTCTCTTTGTGCCAGGCCCAGAGAATTGTGTGCTGGGCTGTGTGGTGCGGTGTGTGTGTGTGTGTGTGTGTGTGTGTGTGTGTGTGTGTGTCAGAATATTGCACTGGGCCAATGTTGTGTTCATTGTCATTAGCAACCACATCTGGTTCACTTGTGTGATGCTTCCGCAATATGCTTGTATGAAATGTGAATATGATGTCTGTTTTTGCCTGGCATAGATATATAAAAGAAAATAAAAAGTCCCTGCATTAGTGCACAGCATGTGTCCTGTAATAAGTGTTGAGCTTTGTGCTTCTTTTGTTGTACTAAGCCCTAATAACATGTTTCTGTGTAAATCACCCTTTTCATTATGGATTATGGCCTACTTTCCTATTGCCTTCCTGGACTTTGATTTCTGATTAAAACTGTAACAAAGATTATTGGTTTGCCCATGAAAATGATGGAACATGCTGAGTTTACCAGCTTGTACAGTATCTTGTCAGCTATCAGCTTTGCACAGTATAGCTTTTCACTGTACATTATATACAGTATACAGTAATTTCAGGATGGACAAGATATTCAAATGGTTAACAGTAACAATGATGATCTCTTACGCCTTCATTGGTGTTATTAGAGTCAGCAACATTGAGACATTTTACCACTACTTACAGAAACCACATCAGCTCTCTCTCTCTGCACTTCCTCTTGTAATCACACTGTGTTTAGGGGACAAAAGAAAGATCACACCTCTGTTAAATATTAGTACGTTACATCTTTTTGCACTTTAATGTGATGCAGAAAATAAAAATACTGGCAGCAGTGAGACAAAGGTTAATAAACTTTAATAAATTTAAAGTGCATCTGTAAAGTATTCACAGTGCTTCACATTTTGCACATTTTGTTATGTTACAGACTTATTCTCAAATAGATTAAATTAATTATGTTCCTCAAAATTCTACAAATAACATCCCATAATAACAACGCGAAAGAAGTTGCTTTAAATCTTTGCAAATTTATTAGAAATTAAAACCTGAAAAAATACATATACATTAATGATGGGTTGTAACGAACAATTAGTTCACTCAGAAGACTCAGAAGAACGAGTAGTCTCAAAGAGTGATTTGTTCATTTTGTACTGGACGCGCATACACAAAGCATCGCAAGACCTCTGTAGGTTCTGTACAGGAAACAGATTTGAGTAGTTATCTCTCGAGTCATCTGGTCCAAATCATTTGTTCTTTTGTCACGTGACTCTCATAGGCGTTATAGCATTTATAAGAGTCACGTGACGAAATTCGCACCAGATGATATGAGATGCGAGCAGCTCATTCTGTTTATCATAAAACGTCCTTAGCTGCATTGTAATATTTTCAGTACTACAGGTGAAACTCGAAAAATTACAATATCGTGCAAAAGTTCATTTATTTTAGCAATGCAACTTAAAAGGTGAAACTAATATATGAGACTGACTCATTACATGCAAAGACTGTAGAACTATAGCCAAAAAAAGGAAGGAAAAGAACTAAATGACTCAAACAAGATTTTTTCATTTTAATAATTGGGATTCAACAAAGCGAGTGACTAAAATGATCCAAACTTCCCATCATTAATGCACATACTGTAAGTATTCACAGCTGAAAGGGTTTCATGGAATCAATTAGGGAATCAAGTCTTTAACAATTCAAGCTGATTCTGTTAAAATGCTTTATAATTTAGAGCATGCACAATCATCTATCCATCAAGTGTGTAGTATGGTTTAATGTATTTTACCAAGTCCCATGGCCAGCAATGATAATACAAAACCTAGTATTTTGCCAATTATGAACAAGGTAATGTAAGATCTGGGCAAATGTTTTAACTTTAAAATACACAAAGATAATAAAGATAACAGTTCTTTATAAAGAAACAAGAATTTATTGAGGTAAGGTACTCTACAAACTAAAACTGAAACTACGCTAAAAACACACACACACGCATGGACACACATGCAAACAGTTCAGAGAGGAGAGTTGAATGGAGTTCTGAGAAACTTCTAGTACTGGCTACTAGAAATGAGAAAAACACAAGAGCAGAGCCTTAGGTTTAACTTTACTGCTCTCGTACAAGCTTCGTTTGGTTACTTGTGTTTACGTGAGAGTTTCCTCTGTGGTTATCTTTCATCAGAAGGGAATCACGGCATTGCTGATTGGCTGGCTTTCGGGGATTCCCTCTGTCACACTTTTCATTGCTGAGAGGGTTTTGTAAAGTAGACAACACGAACACTTTTATGATGTTGTGCAGGTCAGAGAGCAAAGCGAGAGAAAGCCAGAGCTCAGAGCTCACACACACGCACACACACAATGATTAATGCAGGAAAGTTACTGTGGACTGGTAGCAAGTGTGGAAAACGTGTGTTGCTGCATACAGCTAATCCTAATAACAAGCAAATGCATATATACCCCCCCCCTCTCTCTCACTAGTGTGATTTGTCTTTAAAACCACAAGATGTGCAGGGGCTTTAACACTTATTCTTGTTCCTTAATCCTTATTAGGTCAGTTATCAGTATGACAGGATTAAGCTCCATACACTCTGTGTGGCGTCATTACAGTGATTGGTGGTGAATTAAGTTTCAAATTAACAGGCTGAGAGTCCTGATATCAGGTTCTGTGTGATTATTTCATTTGTCTGTAGTTCAGGATGTTGGATACACACAATTGTACACACAATGTATTTAATGAGTAAAATGTTAATGTATTAAATCAGCAATTGAATGCTGGTCTCTCACATGTCCAAAACATTTTTATAAAGAAAATCACAAGTTACTGTAACAGCAGTTATTTGTTGGTATTTTTCATTTTATATTAAATTAGGATTTTACATTTCAGATCAGAGCAGATGTTTTCGAATAAATCCATGTCCTTATTATTATTATTATTATTATTATTATTATTATTATTATTATTGTTGTTGTTGTTGTTGTTAAAGAGTGGGAAAACAACTAAGAAGTCATATTATACTACTGTGCTGTTGAAAATTGGATTTTGATTGGTCAGAAGGTATTCATTAAATTTTCATAAAATTCACAGATTTATATCAACACTGTCACACTTTATCATGTATTTATAAAGCACAGTGTACAGCACATGTATAGTCGATAAAAACATGTTATTTACAGACATTAATTAATGTTTATTAATTAACATTTATGGGAAGTTGGATGCTAACATTCTTGCCTCTATTTTTTGCACTTCAAGTGTGAAGAACGGATGCTATTATAAATTAACAACTGCTTTCAGTTGCTATGTTGTTAATGTCAACAATTAATTTGAAGTGTGTGTTCTGTGGTTGTCACACAACATTAACCATGACTATAAATGGTAAAACATTGTGGCATGCTCTTTTTAATTTTTTTTAACACACTTAAATGATTGTGATAACCAACAAATTTTAATACTACACAAAGATAACCCCAGGAAATATAAAATGAAGTTTTTAAATGATTGCACATTTTTTGTAAATGTGCAATGGTGGAAATTTCAGCTCAGGGCAGTGTGTACTTAAGTGATGGATGATGGAAGGACATTCTGTGTTCACTTAGGCAGCTGGTTCTAGAAATTTTTTTTGAAAATTATTAGAAAGTTCTACAAAAGATCTAAAAGATCTCTTCCCCATGAGCTACTCAGCACTGTATCTATCTGAAATGTCCTTCTAAATGAGTACATTTGATCAATATCTCATCACCCAGGTCACAAATGCAATGTTTGAAGGGGGAAAACAGGTCTTTTTTATTTATTTTAAGCATAAACATTTGGGAAATAACACTTTCTGCCCAGGAACAAGAAATAATAAATAATGTTACTACATTGTGATGATCAGGCGGGGTATTCCAGAAAGCTGGGTTAACTTACCATTTGGTAAAACTTAACCTCAGGGTTGATTTACCCCAAACCTGTATACCATGAGTATATCGGTTCCAAACCCCCTGAGAAGAGAAAGTTTAATCAACCTCCTACTGGTTACCCAGAGTTAATGCGCGTGCACGGTGCATACATAAAGACATTTTCAATGGATCGCCGATTTCTCGAGTCAAAATGAAAAATCAAAGTGAAAAGGCGCGAGCGGCAAACTTCACAGAGGCGGAGTTGGAGGTTTAAATGCAGCATATGAAGAATTTAAGCCAATAATAATGAAAAAAGCAACACGGCTTCATCGGCTAAAGAAAGAGAGTTGGTTTGGCAAAAAATAAAGGACAGAGTAAATGTTTGAGAGTATTAAATAGCACATTTGACATCGGCTTCCCTTTTATTATACACTGTAAACCCTAATGCTCAAAGTAATTAATCACATTGAGTACCGTTAAATAATTGCAATTAGGTCAAAGTAATAGACCTTTTTGAGTATTCAGAACCTTTTGATAGTTTAAGTAATCGTCACCTTAAAATTCCACCAACTTAAACTCTATAAAGCGCTGGTGGCTCAGTGGTGAGTGTTTTGCCTGCTGTGTGAAAGACCCGGGTTTAATTCCCAACAACTGCAACAACAATTTATTTGATTTGCAACAAGTTCAACAAACCCAAAAATGTATAGTTTACTTTAAACTGTAAACATCATTACTTAAAAAATGTATGTAACTGATTTATGTACCTGATTACCTGAGTTTTGCCAACTTAATCGGGTTTACGGTGTGTGTAAAAAGTGTTTAAGTGGCAGACATACTGTGTGAACGTCTCTACACACAGTTACCTTTCCCACATGCTCTGCGTCACCCACATTGTACAAAAAATGCCATGACGCAAAAAAAAAAATAAAATAAAAAAGTGCTATGTACACTGTAATCAGTTACATCAATTGTTTAAGTGATGATGTTTCCAATTTTTTCCAATTCCAAGTCAATTGACCCGATTTCATCATAATCATTAGGAAATTAAAAGACATCAATACGCGGTCTTATAACTCTCTCCCGGCGAAAGAAAAACTCGTATAATTTGTGCCTCCACGTCCACAGGATCTTCATTAAAAGCGCACGTCATGCTCAATAAACCTCTGAAACAAACTGACCCTGGAACATAACCTGCTACCGAGCAGGTTATCTTCAGAGAGCAAGTTGCTATGGTTACAAACATACCCAGAGAGTTACCTCTGTTTTTGGAACCGAAAGTTGAGGATATCCACTAACTTACTCTTAAACTTACCCGGGTATGTCACATGACCTGCTTTCTGGAATACCCCCCAGGTGTGTCCCCAGTAACTCCTCTTCACATTAGGGAACATAACCATTCTCTTATACCAGCAATCCTCCCCATGATTTTGTTGTATTTAATCTTCTGTTTATTTTCCTACTTTTAGTGCTGATGGGACACATCCACTGCAACACAGCAGGTAATTATTTATTGCTTTATTTATAAAATAATAATAAAAATCAGTATAATAAATTTTGAGATGATCAAATTAGAAAACTCAAATGTAATAAATAAATAAATGAATGAATCAATGAATAATTATAATACATCTCAAATTTAAGTTTATTTCTGCCTGATTTACCTGTTTGTACTGTATGAACATTTAGTGACATCTTAGACCAAGATTTTTTACTACAAATGCATACACACATACTGTACACACGTCAATCTGGTATGGTTCTTGTTCTGCTTCATTTCTGACATTTTACACAGTTTATTTATTTACACACTTCTTTAAACATGCATTTTAACAGCAGTGGTTTTTTTTTTTTTTAACAAGAAGCTCTGTGTTCTCAAATTGTGCCTACAGTGATGTGTGTGTGTACATTATGTGTGTATACACCATTGTCAGTGTCAGTTAAAAAAAAAAACATAAGGACCATTTAAATATTCTGGAAAGTTCTTTATTCAGTTTTATCCTAGTCCCTACTGTAAGTGACATCCTGGTGCAGTCATGTGACACTCTGTGAATGTGTGTACTCATTATTTCCAAAGTGGTGTTTTTTTTTTATCTTAATAATTTTCAACCCATTTAACAAGTCCAATGCTTCAACAACACCTCATATTTTATATTTAACCTGTTCTGACTTCATTCCTTGAACAAATTGATATAAAACAGATTAGGAAAATATTTCTGTGACATGTGTGTCTCATCTGACCTTTAACCCTAAAATTGTCAGGAAAATGACAGCTTTGTCACAATGAGAGAAAAAGGGTAATGAGCTGCTCAAATAATTTAGATAATTCTGTTTTTTTTAATTAATACACTTTATTAAACTATATTTAAACAAATGCAAACAGAAATAATGTCAGATTGTTTACATTAAATTGATTAAATGTATTATGAAACAATAACAACAATAATGTATATGTACTAAAACATCTCCCTAGTTTTAGCTGAGACACCTTTCTAAAGTTTTAAAACAAATTATCATATATATCATTGTTATGCTATTTAATTTTTTTATTTTCTAGTACTGTATAAACAATACAAATACAGTATTCCTGTAAAGCATTCTTCTCCCTAGAGGAGTTCAACTCCTGAATGAGAAATCAGCTTCCTTCAGGCGTTCACATAAGGCAATATTTGAAGGGGAAGCCTCACCCTTGGAGATTGAAACACACAGATCAGCCATAACATTATGACCACTTACAGGGGGGTATTCCAGAAAGCTGGGTTAACTTACCATTTGGTAAAACTTAACCTCAGGGTTGATTTACTCCCAACCCGCATACCATGAGTATGTCGGTTCCAAAACCCCTGAGAAGAGAAAGTTTAATCAACCTCCTACTGGTTACCCAGAGTTAATGCGCGTGCACGGTGCATACATAAAGACATTTTCAATGGATCGCCGATTTCTCGAGTCAAAATGGAAAATCAAAGTGAAAAAAAGCGAGCGGCATACTTCACAGAGGCGGYGTTGGAGGTTTAAATGCAGCATATGAAGAATTTAAGCCAATAATAATGAAAAAAGCAACACGGCTTCATCGGCTAAAGAAAGAGAGTTGGTTTGGCAAAAAATAAAGGACAGAGTAAATGTTTGAGAGTATTAAATAGCACATTWGACATCGGCTTCCCTTTTATTATACACTGTGAACCCTAAAGCTCAAAGTAATTAAACACATTGAGTACCGTTAAATAATTGCAATTAGGTTAAATTAATAGACCTTTTTGAGTATTCAGAACCTTTTGATAGTTTAAGTAATTGTGAGTACATAAGTAACAGTAACCGTCACCTTAAAATTCCACCTTCTTAAACTCTATAGAGCGCTGGTGGCTCAGTGGTGAGTGTTTCGCCTGCCGTGCGAAAGACCCGGGTTTAATTCCCAACAACTGCAACAACAATTTATTTGATTTGCAACAAGTTCAACAAACCCAAAAATGTATAGTTTACTTAAAATTGGAAACATCATTACTTAAAAAATTGATGTAACTGATTACCTCAAGTTTTTTTTAGTTTTGACAACTTAATCGGGTTTACGGTGTGTGTAAGTGCCAGACATACTGTGTGAACGGCTCTACACAGTTACCTTTCCCACATGGTCTGAGTCACCCACATTGTATAAAAAATGCCATGACACAAAAAAAAACAAAAACAAAACCGAAGTGCTATGTACACTGTAATAAGTTACATCAATTTTTTAAGTGATAATGTTTCCAATTTTAATTAAACAGAAGTGTAAATTTTTGAGTTTGTTGAACTTAAATAAATTGCTGGTGCTTTAACCACATCAGACAAGCCAGCGCGGGGATCGAACCCGGGCCGTTCACATGGCAGGCGAAACACTTACCACTGAACCACCAGTGCTCTATAGAGTTTAAGAAGGTGGAATTTTAAGGTGACGGTTACTGTTACTTACGTACTCACGATTAATTAAAATATCAAAAAGTTCTGAATACTCAAAAAGGTCTATTAATTTGACCTAATTGCAATTATTTAAGTTAACAGTACTCAGTGTGTTTAATTAATTTGACCATTAGCAATATGCGGTTTCAAGAGATGTGTTAAGTAAATCAATGATTTCCTTGAAAACCGATAACTCTTACAAATAATCATTAGGAAATTAAAAGACATCAATACGCGGTCTTATAACTCTCTCCCGGCGAGAAAAAACTCGTATAATTTGTGCCTCCGCGTCCACAGTATCTTCATTAAAAATGCTTGTCATGCTCAATAAACCTCTGAAACAAACTTAACAAACAAACTTTAAACATACGTACAATATTGGAATAAAGAGATACATAAAAACAGAGGAAACAGATTATGCAGTTTTATAATCTCAAATGTTAAACCCTTAAAACCCAAGTGGCACAACAGCGGCAACACAGCATAGGACAATGACTATTAAAAACATATGCGCTTATACTGTATGGAAGCCTTGCCAGTGTCTTTTAATGAAGGTGCTTCAGACTGCAAACTGTGTATTTGAGTTTTCAGATATGTCAGGCAGAACAAAGGTTTTCAGTACTTTTATAACGTGCAAGTTTTACCTGTACCAGAATATGGGAATAATAAACTTTTTCAGCTTCTCCTGTCATGGGGTTTCCTCAGAGGACCATCCAATACACACACAGTTTGGCACAGGTTTTACACCTGATGCCCTTCCTGACANGGAACCGAAAGTTGAGGATATCCACTAACTTACTCTTAAACTTACCCGGGTATGTCACATGACCTGCTTTCTGGAATACCCCCCAGGCGAAGTGAATAACATTAACTTTCTCATTACAGTCAAACACACACACAAACTCACATTGTCTTTCAGAAAGGTTTATTAACTGCAAAAGATAGAGTATTTATATGTTTGACCAAACGCGTGTACCATCGACATATTGTATGTTACTACAAAGTAACTAAACCATTGTAAAATGTCCTGGTGAGACCCTGAAGAACAAAGGAGTGGAGGTCAGGAGGTGTTGGCTTGAGACAGGAAGACAGCAGCATGGAAGATTTAGCATGTTAATATCAGATCTATGAAAAAGAGAGCAAGAGAGTAGAATATTACTTACACAAATACCTTTACACAGGTGTACCGGGTTCGTGTCTCAGCACTGCCACTAATAAAATTTAGAGGTCAGGGGTAGCTTGGTGGTTAAGGCATTGGATTACAATCCGAGGTTCAAACCCAATAAACACCAATTTGCCACGGTTGGGCCCTTGACCAAGGCCATTAACCCTAAACTGCTCAGATGTATAATGAAAGTAAGTCGCTCTGGTTAAGGGCTTCAGCCAAATGCGTAAATGTAATGGGTCAGGGCTGTTTTGGAAGCAAATGTGGGACCTACTCAATATTAGGTGAATGGTCATAATGTTGTGTTTAGAACCGATGACGATTATTGCAATATGTTGTTGATAATACACAAAATTTGCTTTTGTTTTCCCCTGCTTTTGTACGTTTCTTCAGGTTTGCTACATATGATGGTTACTCATTTCTCTACAGCTAGAGTAGATTGTAAGAAGGACCTCCGATATGAGACAGTCTTAGTTATTTTTGAGTTTATACTGTAAACCAAATCTAATAATATAATTTAAATCCAACAAGCATATTTACACTTACATATATTAGTGCTGTCAATCGATACAAAAAAATAAATAAAAATCAGGCTAATCACAGTTATAGTCTGATTAATCACAATTAGTCACAACTTTAAAATATTTAGATTTACTTTTTTTTAAACATACGTACAATATTGGAATAAAGAGATACATAAAAACAGAGGAAACAGATTATGCAGTTTTATAATCTCAAATGTTAAACCCTTAAAACCCAAGTGGCACAACAGCGGCAACACAGCATAGGACAATGACTATTAAAAACATATGRGCTTATACTGTATGGAAGCCTTGCCAGTGTSTTTTAATGAAGGTGCTTCAGACTGCAAACTGTGTATTTGAGTTTTCAGATATGTCAGGCYGAACAAAGGTTTTCAGTACTTTTATAACGTGCAAGTTTTACCTGTACCAGAATATGGGAATAATAAACTTTTTCAGCTTCTCCTGTCATGGGGTTTCCTCAGAGGACCATCCAATACACACACAGTTTGGCACAGGTTTTACACCTGATGCCCTTCCTGACAGGATCTTCATTAAAAGCGCACGTAATGCTCAATAAACCTCTGAAACAAACTTACCCTGGAACATAACCTGCTACCGAGCAGGTTATCTTCAGAGAGCAAGTTGCTATGGTTACAAACATACCCAGAGCGTTACCTCCGTTTTTGGAACCGAAAGTTGAGGATATCCACTAACTTACTCTTAAACTTACCCGGGTATGTCACATGACCTGCTTTCTGGAATACCCCCCAGGNGTTCTGAATACTCAAAAAGGTCTATTAATTTGACCTAATTGCAATTATTTAAGTTAACAGTACTCAGTGTGTTTAATTAATTTGACCATTAGCAATATGCGGTTTCAAGAGATGTGTTAAGTAAATCAATGATTTCCTTGAAAACCGATAACTCTTACAAATAATCATTAGGAAATTAAAAGACATCAATACGCGGTCTTATAACTCTCTCCCGGCGAGAAAAAACTCGTATAATTTGTGCCTCCGCGTCCACAGTATCTTCATTAAAAATGCTTGTCATGCTCAATAAACCTCTGAAACAAACTTAACAAACAAACTTTAAACATACGTACAATATTGGAATAAAGAGATACATAAAAACAGAGGAAACAGATTATGCAGTTTTATAATCTCAAATGTTAAACCCTTAAAACCCAAGTGGCACAACAGCGGCAACACAGCATAGGACAATGACTATTAAAAACATATGCGCTTATACTGTATGGAAGCCTTGCCAGTGTCTTTTAATGAAGGTGCTTCAGACTGCAAACTGTGTATTTGAGTTTTCAGATATGTCAGGCAGAACAAAGGTTTTCAGTACTTTTATAACGTGCAAGTTTTACCTGTACCAGAATATGGGAATAATAAACTTTTTCAGCTTCTCCTGTCATGGGGTTTCCTCAGAGGACCATCCAATACACACACAGTTTGGCACAGGTTTTACACCTGATGCCCTTCCTGACACAACCCTTCCATTCTTCTAACCAGCATGCAGTGACTGTGTAGTATGGGGTGTGGTAACCACTGACGGCGGGGCTTGAGCCCAGATCCTCAGATTCCTAAATCAGAGCCTTAGGTGCCTGAGCTACCAACCACCCCCACTACCAACCTCTTAACATGAGCATAATATTAGTGTTTTGTCACAGAAACAACCAAAAAACACATGATCATGTGTATCTGAGCCATTTCTTTCCTATGTGACCATTTATTTATTTATTTATTTATTTATTTATTTATTTTTGCTCAGTCATGTTTGGGAAGTTGATTAAAATCAACTAAAATTCAGTTCATCATATTGCCTATTTTGTGCTGAAAAAAAGGAAGTCACTCTAGACTACACAATCCTGAACCTATATATGTTTATTTAAATAAAATAAAAAAATAATAATAATGGCTTGTTACACATTCACTGCATCCATCATCAAGAAACTTGAAACCCTGCATCCATCATCAAGAAACCCAGTCTGCCATACAGCCTACAAACATGGAAGGCCTAAACTACAACTCCCAACATCAATTTTTCTCCATTCAGGATCTACTGATTACTAACCTGCACCACCTGTGTTCAATAAAACAGCATCTAATTAAAGAGACTCTGATCCTGAGTTCAGTGGGAAGTATTTCAGTGTTAGTCTGACATTACCAAGCTGTTGGTTTGTCAGTGATATTGTGATTTTTACTCTGATTATTAGATTTACCCTTACATGTTTTTGGATTGTCTATTATTGATAAGTAAACCAACACTGATGAGAATTTGCATTTGTTTACCTATCTTACTATCGTGACGTGAATAAAATGCTCTGAGCTTTAACAGCTACCATTTAACAAATGTTAAACTAAAATCTCTCGAATGGTAAACTCCTTGCAGCAGTAATCATATTGTGAGCCTGTGTGTTCCTGTAGTGGTGACCAGGGGTCCGTTCTTCGTTCTTCGCTTGACACATCCGAGATGAATTGACASATCTAAYAMGAGATCATCGTGCTAATTACGATGCGGCTAATTCGGTTCTTCGAGCACACCTGTTGTTGATGATTAGTATAGCTGGATTGAGTTGTCTAGGATTATTGTGCGTTCGTACGTTTGATTAAAAGGCGATATGCATCGACAGTAGAAACACTGATCACAACCCCTGCGATTGGTTGATGAAATGTCAAAAGAGCAGCTCAATTGTTTATAATAAAAGCAAAAGGTTTTATTAGAGGGTTATGGAGAATTTCAAACTTTAATAAAGATAATTTAATTATATTTTGAGTCATTGTCCTGTTGCATCACCCAACTTCTACAGAGTTTCTGCTGATGTACAGACATTCTCACATTATCCTGAAAACCTTTTTGCTACACTTGGGAATTCATCTTTCCCTCAATGACCGGGCCCAGATGCAGTACAGCAGACTCAAATCATGATGTTCCCTCACCATACTTTATGGTTGAGATAATGTTTTCATGATGATATGCAGTTCCCTACATATGCCAGATGTAGTTCTGTGTGTTCTTTCCAAATAGTTCAATCTTAGTTTCATCAGTGCACAAAACATTTTGCCAACACTGCTGTTGAGTGTCAGTGTGCTCTTTCACAAACTTCAAGTGTGCAGCAATGTTCTTTTTAGTAAGCAGCAGCTTTCTTTGTGGTTTCCTGCCACGGACACCCTGCTTGTTCATTGTTTTACATACTATAGACTCATGAACACAGACGTTAGCCAGTTCCATTGATGCATCAAATCTTTGGCTGTCACTCAGGGTTGCTTCTTTACCTCACTGATGAGTTTTCATTGTTCTCTTTGAGTAGCCACAGTCCCATAGTGTCTCCATTTGCTTAACTGTAGACTGGTGAATTTCTAAAGTTCACTTTGTAACCCTTTCCAGCTTTATGCAAATCAGCGATTCTTGATCAAAGCACGTTTTGGCGAGGCATGGCTCACATAAGTGTATTCTTGTGAGACGGAGCAAAGAAGAAAATGTGCGGGGTTTTTAAACAGTTGGGGTTTAGTAGCTCTAGTCCACACATTCACACTGTCCACATTTTCTTAACAAAACTCCAGCTATGCTAATACCGGACTCCAATTAGCTTTCTGAGGTCATTAATTCAATCATTCAACTATTTTTTTCACTAGCACAATAAAATTTTATGGTTATTTAAAAAAAATCTGATTTTTTTTACTCTTATTTTAAGTACATATTTGTCAAATCTTGACTTGATCACATCACATTTTATGACAAATTACTGCAGAAAACCATAAAATACCAAAAGGTTCACATATATCACTGTGTGTATATCCTAGACCATAAATAAAAAGACCATTCTATGTTACTAAGCAAGAAACTGAACAGCTGATTTATTTTTAAATAAGAAATGAATCTACCATAAATGCCCAATGTGGCATACAATATATAACATTTCAGATATTTGATGCTAGGGACAGTATTTCCATAAAAACTTCAAATGTGTTCCATATGGTCTATTATTATATTCCCAATAATTTTCCATAAAGGAGAAATGGGTCTGGGTTCTTATGGATTAAATAGTAATTCGACTTTCCCCTTTTAGTAAATGTTAAGTTGGTTAGATTCACCTTATTCTGGCAGCTTATTAAGGCAGAGTTTCAGGTAATCAGCAAATAACAGACAAAGACATAACTTATACAACTGAACATTGAAACCAGAAGAGCTACACAGGGAATTCGAGGTGCCTATCTAACATAGGAGGAAGTGACATCTGCACTGGTGACGTTGTAGGATGTTCCGAAAGGTGAAATTTTGTTGAGGGAAATTCCACAAATTCTTGGGATGGAACTCAGGAATTCTTGATTCAGTAATGAGCCCAGATTTTAGCAACACAGCTGATGAGACAGGTGTGTGTGTGTGGAGCAGACAGTGGAGCACTACTTTAATCATGGAAGTTTCAAAGCATTTCCATGTTGTTTATGAATGAATGGCTTAGTAATTTAACATTTTCTGACCATCATGGTGTCAGAGATGGAGAAATGCAGGCAAGGCATATGACTTTAAGAAACATAAAGTACAAAGACAACTAAACCAAACCCCAAACCGTCTACAACAGAAACTAGTTAGAGTTAAGAGAGTAAGAAGAGGACACCAGTACAGGAACAGATGTGAGACACTGACTGGTGAAACAGGAGAGAGTAACAGCTTATACTAGTTCAGAACAGTTCAGAACTAGGTGCAGGTGAAAACCATTGAGAAGTGCATCATGAGAAATAAAGTCCAACCGTTAGCAAGAAATACAGAAAGTCTCTAGACACAAGGTGCCCTCTAGTGGTTATTCCCTGACACATGGTCTAAGTCACAATATAATTTGGTGATGTCTTCATGTGAAATAAACTATAATCTTATATTTAAGTAAGCGGGTGGTAGTTAAAGGGGCATTAATTCCTGCACCATATATAGTGCACCTGTCTGGTGAGAATGGATACTTTAAGAGATGTTTGGTGACGTCATCACATGCGCGTGTGGCGCGGTGCACGTGAGAGTGGAAATGGTGATAGACATCACGTGCAGTGATTTACAGGTAAATGATACAGAATCATTTATTAATAGTAAATCACAAAGTTTGGAGAGGATTGAAAACTTCTTGTAGCCAAGTTTTTACTGTTTACTGTTTTTAGTTTTGTCAGTGTTGCTAAAATGCTAAGTCATGTTATGTTTATTTATTTATTATTTTTTAATGTAGTGGTCTTTAGATTGGCTCTTTCCACATAGAGATTAACAGTTTTATTTATATGTAAATATAGTTAATTTAAATAAAACAACCCACAGTTTAATGTGTTGGTCTTCTGCGTATCATTCCAGCAGTGGGGTATTCCAAGTGATTAGGAGATTAAATCTTCATTTTTTTTTTTTTTTTGTGAAGGTGTGCAGTACAAGCCACAGTAAATGTGGTATTTCAGTGATGAAGAGGCTGGGAGTTCAGGTGAAGCAGAAAGAGATTCCTGCTTTTGTGAAGCAGTCCAACCATGACCAATATGATTTTGATTTACTGAGAAGGGCCCACAAATCCAAATCTTTAGGTTTCCAGTAGCTTGACATCTGAGCTCGTATTCACAAAGCTTCTTAAGCCTAAAAGTTGCTCCTAGTGATGAAATTCTAAGAAAAATCTTAGAATTAGAGCATTTTCTTAGAATTTCTCCTTAAATTTGGGATTAAATCTTAGTAAAGATAAAAAT
Source organism: Clarias batrachus (assembly GCA_003987875.1). Lineage (NCBI taxonomy): Eukaryota > Metazoa > Chordata > Actinopteri > Siluriformes > Clariidae > Clarias > Clarias batrachus. The sequence goes on along the minus strand of QMIH01001658.1, from coordinate 7,151 downwards.
GATTCACAAAACATATTAGCCCTAATAACAGCTCCTATGGTACAATTTGTTAAGAGTAGAGAGGAGGACTTTTAAGAGGCTTCTCTAGCAGAGGACAAAATGGCGGAAGGAAGAAATATTCTCCAAACACTGAACGTAAAGCTAAAAGTAAACACTGCTCTTCTGTCCAATTTGGTTTTCTTGTTGATTTACTTCCTTCCATCTCTCTTGGATTGTTGGCTACATACCATGCAATAGTGCAAATTAAATAGACTCTCCCACAATCATGTGAATTGTAAAAGCTGCAACATTTTGCTCCCATCAATCTGAAATAGATGACAAGTAATAAAATCAGTACGGTAAATAAATGTGAAAACTTAAATATAGTAACTACTGTGTGGAAATTGGTTGCTTCAAAAGTCGACACATTTTCAACATTTAGTTGTTTAATTATTTTTAAGATAACTTTGCATAAAGTAGCCTGTAGTCATGTAGTTATAAAATGTATTCATATACAAAAAATTATAATTCACTGTTGGTTCTATTATCATGTATTCTGTTTTCACAAAGAGCTCATTTCAAAATCTTTACAGAGGTCAGAGGTGATTTTTTATTAACCAATCACAGTCCTTGAATTGCTGCATCATCCCTAGCAACGGGGTCAACCACACCTCCTCACTAAGATAAAAGTTTTTCTACTTTCCTTACTCAGAGTTGCTCCAAAAAGTTTCCTAAATCACTTTTAGTCTAAGACTCCCAGCTAGGACTTTTTAAGCTAAGATAGGAGCTCTCTGAGAGAATTCTAAGAAGCTTTGTGAATACGGGTCCAGATCATCCAAAAGTGCAACTTAAATAGACTGTCCTACAATCATGTAAATTGGTAAAAGGTCAGCCATTTTGCTCTCATCAATGTAAAATGGATTACAAGTAATAAAAACAGTATGATTAATAAATGTAAGAACTTTAATATAGTAACTGCTGTGTGGAAATTGGTTGTTTCAAAAGTCGACACATTTTCAACATTTGGCTCATTTTAATTAGCTTTAAGATATTTAGCCTAATGGAGGCACAGTGGTGTAGTGGTTAGCGCTGTCGCCTTGCAACGCCAAGTCCAGGCTCGATTCCCGTCTCTGTGTGCATGGAGTTTGCATGTTCTCCCCGTGCTAGGTAGGTTTCCTCCCACAGTCCAAAGACTTGTAGGTTAGGCTAATTGCCATTTGCAAATTGCCTGTAGTGTGTGAATGAGTGAGTGTTTCTGTGCCCTGCGATGGATTGGCACCCTGTATAGGGGTGTACTATGCCATATGCCCTAAGTCTCCTGGGATAGACTCCAGGCCCCCTGTGACCCTGAATACAGGATTAAGTGGTATAGATGATGAGTGAGTGATATTTAGCCTACAACAGACACTTTGCATAAAGTAGCCTGTAGTCATGATTATAAAATTTCATTACATACAAACATTATTTCACTGTCTGTTCTATTATCATAAATTACTATTTTCACAAAGAGTGCATTTCAAGACCTTTGCAGAGGTCAGAGGATATTTTTTTTTTATCAACCAATCACAGTCCTTGAATTGCTGCATCATCCCTAGCAACGGGTCAACCACACCTCCTCACGTAGATAAAGGTTTTTGTACTTTCCTTACTCAGATTTGGAAGCTGCCAATGGGCTTGACATACCCTAGCTTGTCTACCTGGAGTTAGAGGTTGAGGCCATGGGAATTAAGATGTGGCACTGTGACTTCTTAGTTGGTAAAGACATTGTTAGCCCTGTCAAATCATTGCAATGTATTATAGACATAAACATAATCAGTCAGTGTTGGGCAGCTAGTCAATGCAGTATTGGATACTACATTGGGTGCAAAAGTGGATTCCTGATTGGAGGGATGTCTTCCAGAATGTGCAGACATGGTGAAAAGACATGTGTTGCAGGGAAACGAGTGAATACCAGTAGTGAATACCTTTGCAAAGGCGTCTAATAGAGGTGTTGTGACTGGACAGCTCAGAATGTTGGAACCTTTGAGTACATTATTGACAGGAGGTCTGGAAGTCATTCCCACATTACTTGATTCAAATACCTACTACATACGTTTTGAAATTTTATGTGTTCCACAGGAGGATGTGCTTTTGCCCCCTAAGTAACAGCTAGGTATCCTGTCAAGGATAAAGCATGTAGACAGGTCACAGCATTGTACAGTAAAATTTTAGCAGATCTCAGCTGACATTAAAAAAGTCACTGAGGATGTAAAAGTTGAGCCTATTAGAAACCGAATGCTGAAAAGAAAGATACAGGATCATGAAAATTGAGCTTCTTGCTCTTAACTGAGCAATTGCTGAAATATTTCAAGGATATTTATTGGGCTCCAAGTTCACTGTCATTACAGACAATAATCATTTACTACACCTTACCATCCCACTGGTAACACCCAATGTGAGCGTGTTTTAACTGGATGCTGCATGACTTTATACACTCCCACAGGAAAAAATGAAGTGCTGTGGGCCAGAATATCTACCAGACTTGATTTATGCCTACAGTGCCTACCTCATGCAATGACCGACTCCCTCCAAGTAAGATGAGCACATGGTTTTGATGCWGATGAGTAATGGTAATGCGGTGCTGGATCTACTATAGGTTTCCAGTCGGTATGCCTATAATATTTATACTGCTTAAGACTGAGTTTGGAAAGGAAGTAAACTGCACCATAGGATCTTAGGGATGTGATTCACTGTTTTAGTTTTCAGTAATGTAATGCTAAGGCATGTTTATCGACACACACTATATTTGCCAAAAGTACATACTCAAATCATTGAATTTAGGTGTTCCAGCTGCTTTGCGACAATGACAACTGTTAAAAATAGGGGTGCTCCGATTGATCGGTTGCCGATCATAATCGGACGATAATTGCTTTGGGAAGTTTGATCGCAGTCTCTATAATGGCCGATATAGAAAAGCTGATCAGATGACGYAAAAATCGCGGGAAATCTTTTTTTCCGCGCTGCTAAAATGGCTTCACCGGTCTGGCAGTTCTATGCAGTTTTCAAASTTGGCTAGCGCTAAGAGAGTGGGAGAGCTCAGCAACTCGCTCGCCGCCACTCACTTAGTAATAACAGTAATTCCCCTATCTCACCTACGCGGTTTCATGCGCAGAATCGAGCTGTTGAGCGCACAGTAGAGACACTGCCCATGCATAGAGTGCTTTGTCTGCTCTCAAAATGTTAAACCGTCAGAATTGTGGCAGGAAAATAWCGCCATATAAGTACGGTTCATCATACTTTACCGCGCGTTTTGGCGCTGTGATTACGTTTCCATCTTTCCGCATYAAAAATTAAACATGTTTTTATTATAATTTTTTAATTTAATATAAAAAAATATGTTAAATTAAACATGAAAAATTACATGTT
>QMIH01001657.1:97883-104358 GCA_003987875.1 Clarias batrachus | reverse complement strand
TTCTTTTTGGCCTTTCGGGGAGGATATTTCCATCTGTTTGCAGCGACTGTAAGCTATAATTTTTATTTCCTATAATTGCTCAGATTGGTACCAGGTACCAACTAATAATTGTTTTACATGAAATTTTTGCATTAACTACACACTGCAAGTTTGTGCAGTTTGTGTATCACATGATACCTTGTGGCTTTATTAGGGCGGTTGAGGTGAGTGAGAGATAATGCGGGTCTTAGCTTTAAATAAGTAAGTGTATTCATTAGAGGGATTTTAAAAATTCAGATGTCTTCCTTCCGTCCCTACTTGCCTTTTTATTCTCACATATAGTTTTTCATACTGAAGTGTATTTGTCCAAGCACTCCTTTCTCCTTTTGAAATATAGGGCACTTTGCAATTCATTAAATAATTCAGTTTGCCTTCTGACTGCTTTCTATCATTCCACTGAAATATTTACCCTCTGTCTTTCTCTGTYTCCATTTTATTCTGCATCTTCTTATTTGGTTAAGCTCACACTTTCTGAATCTTTTATTCATTTATTTTTTTAGACTGGATTTTTAAGAATAACGCTAATGTAAATATTATGATAATATGAAATTCTTCATACTTAATATTACCTAATAAAACTTTAAATAATACAATAAATGCATGAAATGATAAAATCTTCATTTGCATAAATGATCAATGGGGTGATAATGTGAAAATGTAATGTCTTCAACTGGCTGATTTTATACTATTCATAATCTATTCTCATCCTGATATCAATATATTCTTACGTTTTAAATCAATGTTTGTATTTTAGTTTATTGCGGGATTATTATAAACATTACTGGTAATAACATTTGTAAAGTCTAATGTAGAAACACTAAAATCTACATATTGACCATCATGAACCAACAAACTGTTGTTAAAAAAACATGTCACAAAATTTACCTTATGTGTAATTCGTGTCAATATGAAGTAAGTATAAAATTGTTATAGGTTCAGAGATATGTTGACAGCATTTAGCTGGGCCTGGCAAAGAACCATTGAGATAATGGTTAGTGTTAGATTAGACTAAGGTAAATGAATTAGCTGCATTAATAATTAAGCATGATAAAACGTGTGTGTGTGTGTGTGTGTGTGTGTGTGTGTGTGTGTGTGTGTGTGTGTGTGTGTGTTACGCTTTAATATATGGGTTTGAGAATAATAAAAAATCATTTTGACATACCGGCTTTCTGTATCTGCTAGCAGGAAAATTCCATATGTCTATACATTGGGGTGATGATTGAATATTGTTACTTTTACACAGACAGGGCATGCACAAAAAATGTCATTAAGTTACATAAAGAGTGCCCTTCAAGATGCCTTCACAGTAGAACAAAAAAAGTTAAGTTCCCTGGATGGTATTCCCAATGTAGAGCAAACATATTAGTGCCCTTACAGTGCCCCCACAAGAGAGCAATCATAATAATGTGCCCTTTAAGCTGTGCCTCTGTTTGAGTAAACACAATAAAGTGCCCTCTCAGCAACTCCAAATTTAGAGTGAACACAATAAAGTGCCATTTAAAGTGCATCTATAGTACACCAACTAGAATGGTGCCCCTTCAAGCCCCCCTATAGTGGAGTAAAAAAGATAACTTGATTTGTAAGGTGCCCACCTAGTAGAGTCAACACAGTGAAGTTCTCTGTTTAACTGCTTCAGAGTACCTCTAGAAAAATGCAGCCAGAGGTTTAAATTTGAAGCACAAATTTTATTTTACTTTAATTTACTCTCCTGAAATCAACAGAGGTTCATACGTATATATACAGAGTGACAAATATACGCACACAAACCTAGATTATTAAGTCAGTGGTGGTGAAAATTACTAAATTACTTTTAATTTGCCAAGCCAAAGGGCCTCTCAAATTCCTGTTAAGTGAAGCTGTTTGACTAAAACTAGTAGCATCTCCATGGCATTGAACAAGACCTGCAGTGGCAAAGTCCAATGAGTTTAGTTCGGAACCATGAAAGAGTACTACAGTTGCTCAAGTCAGTCATTTCTCTTGGAGCCATTCCTAGACAAATGCAGAATCCATGATCAGTTCAAACTATTTAAAAACAATTGTGAGGTATTTTGTTCAGGGAGTCAGGAACAACCCAGAGTACCAATGGAAACCCAGCAAGCATGGAGAGAACATGCAAACTCCACACAAACAGACCCAAAGGCAGATCTCAAACCTTCAACCCTGAAGGTCCAAGGCCACAGTCCTAAACACTACACCATTGTGCCATCTCGTACTGATTTCAGAAAACTCAGAGTAAATTAAAACTTTTGGACAAAATCCTTGAGTTAATTCTATTAAAGATGTATGCTGAACAATCATTGTATTCCAGAAAATTACAAAGTCAAAAATCTAATTGATAGAGCAATATTGCCATGACGTTCATGGTTATGATTAATGTATGTGAACTAACAGCGTATGTACAGTACATGCTGATATGGAAGGAGGCATCTTTGTCAGTGATCTTTCAGTGGAAGAAAATGTGATAATACCCTGTGAAAGAATGTGTACTGCAGTGCACTGTGAGCTGCTGTTATAATATGCTGAGTTGCAGATCCTTTTATGGCTTCTTGTAAAAAACAAACGGAAAGTGCAAGAGAAGGTGTTCTTAAGGCCACCAATCAGAAGTACACATTGTTCAGTGCAGTTTAAGCTGCAACATTGATCCTAATACAGTTTGAGAGGTACATTACATAACAAGGCATTTATTTGCAATTCAGATACATGCATAGAATATTATTAAGAATGCATTACTAACATACATTGACTTGAATGTGCATCAGTTTGTGGTTGCTCCTGATAGATGCCCTTTATATATTTTTGCCCCTGCCCCTCAGACTGCATGAGCCTACCACTGCCACCGGTATTATATTGCCTTCCGTTTTTAATATTTCAGTATGACACTAAAGTCAAATGCTTCATTGTAGTTGTACAATGTTTGATCACATGTATGATAAAATGAAACTTCAATAACATGTTTATGCATTAAAAGTACCATTACTGTAAAAGTGGAATTAATGAATTAATTATTAAATAATCAGTGAATCATCTCTTAATGCTTATTAACATTGTAATGCATGTAGTATTGTGGCCTGTTTGGATTGAATGAGGATGCATTTTCACATTTTCATTATTCTATTTCAGCCACCATTAAAACAAACTTAAATTTGCTAGATTGAATTGTAACAGGTGATTAAAAGGCAACATTATGTTAACTCTGAATTAAGCTTATCTAATAGAAAACCTAAAATGATGACCTACATTCCTTCAAAGCAATGGATTTGTTGTTTATACTATAGGCATGAAATCTGTTGACCTCTATCTGGATTAACTCAAGTGTATGAGTGTTATTGTGACATTCGACATTGCTGTCTGCCTCAGGTGTTTTTTCTGTTAATCTCATTGTGAATATGTGCCAGTTATCCCAGTGGCACTGTTGTGCCAGAGTGTTTGGATTAGGCACATCATCATAACTGTAGGGGACACTAATCCTGTTCCAACCCTTCTGATGGGATTTGAAGGTAGTATCATCATTTTTATAACATTGATGAAAGTGGGCAGAGAATTTTGGTATTCACACATACTTTAAACACGCAATATATCACATAACGCAATATTTTTTTTTATAGATCACTGGTTTCTTTTGCATGTTTTTCTCACATTTTTAAAAATATTTTACCTGTTACTCATTGTGATATTGCTTGTCAGCTTTCACCTAATCCATGTTCAAATTCAATTTATTTTTTATCAGGAAAACTTTTTCCACAGAAAGAAATGCATCACAAGTGCACAGATTAATACTGTATGTTCAAATTAAATTGATATTTACCAGTGCAAATTATGGCACTGTATGTGATTCTAAGTTTCAGGAATTTTAATGGCCATAATATCTGTCAGGGGACAGAGTGTTAATAATGACCTTTTTCTTCTTTTCCCCTTTTCTCTTTATGCATGCACAGAGCACTCTGCAGGTAAGAAAAATTCATATGTTACAACTGGTATAGTTTTCCTCCTGTATTTTTGTCCATGTCCTTCTATTGGTGTTGATTCCACAGTACAGTAGACTTAAATTCATCTCTGAAAGTTGAATCAAATCGAAAAAGTAATAGTCCCATTACATTTGTGTTAATGATGAATGTACAGTATGGAAACTTCATTCAGCATCAGTACTGTATGTGCTGACTTTGAAGGAAGTCCACTTGTGGGTGACTTTTTAGTAGAACAAAATATGATACTACACTGTAAAGTTTCCTATAAGCTTGAAGCAAGATATGAAATACCTTTTAAATATGAAGATGCAATGTATAGCCCTATGAGCTACTGCTTTAACATGCTGAGAGTGTTATCATTTCTCAATTTTTTTCCTTGTTTTAAATCCACATATGGTTTACTAGGCCAGATTTATGTATCATTATATCTATACATTATTCATTATATTTATTCATTTTTAACTTGTAAAATGCTATGGAACTGTTTATGCAGTATCCTTGTCACTTTTATCCTTATTTAGGATAAAAGCATGCTTAGAAGAGCACTATAATGATTTTATGTTTAAATTGCAAAGTTTTGTTTTCTGAGAGAGAGAGAGAGAGAGAGAGAGATTGTACTATTTTTTGTGGCAATGTTTAAGAAAAGCTATTTACATTTTCACTTTTTTTTGCATTGGTTGGTATATTTACATGTTAACAAGCTCCCCACTTTCCCCTACTAAAATACACAACCATGCCCATAGCCTCATGCTCCATGGTTTTGTTTAGAGTCTTGTACATTGCTTTAATTAATGAGTCTACTGTCTATTTCCAATTCCTGAAATTTCTCCTGAGTGAAAGGAGAAAAAAACAGAGAGTCCGGGAAAAATTTTTTTTTTCTTTAAAAACACACCTCTTTTCTCATATGGTCACATATGGTAAAAACTGGATTATTTGTTCCTCCATGTCTGTGTGATTCTCCCTTTGTGTTTGCTGTATTGCACTCTGCTCCTTCACTCCCCTGCATTCTTACACTCAGTGACTGCGGGTTTTTGTTTTGTCGATGTTTTTGTATTGTGCAACTTGTCCTGTCGTTTACTCCTCAAGCTCACTGTAGTTTCCTGTACTTCATCAGTTGCCAGTAGCTGTGTTTTTTCTGTTGCTGTTATTCATCAGTGCAGACATTAGAGACAGGGTCACTGTTAGCACTAGTATCTGTAGGGACATTGGGTTTTATACTCGCTGTTTTCTGTGTCAGTGTTGTCCATATCAGCTCTGGGTTCAGTGTTTTTTTTTTTTTATATTGGTGCCATTGTGTTCCTCACTGACCTCTTCAGCACTGACTCTAGTGTGTTGCTCTCTGGGAATTATTAAGGCCTAGCACAGGCTCTAGCACCCCATTTTTGTCCCACTGGCTGTCACTGCACTGCTGCTGCTGTAGCTCAGCTAAGAGTCACCCTTGAGCTCCACAGCTTTATGCAGAAAGCTTAGCCTTTTATGCCTGATGCCCCCTTTTTCAAAACAATTCAGCCTCTTCGTGGTGGTAAAGACAGTATAGCCACTGTTGCCATGTTTAGCCTTGAAGTTAACATTTTGTTTCCCTTACTGGTTATTTGAAATCATCAAAACTTGAATGCAAAAGGACAGAATGTGTCTGAATGTGTCTGAAATGTAATTTTTTTCAACTGAGTGGGAGAAATATTATTGGCCTGGCACGTTTTCTGAAGCAGGCCAGCTCTCTTATTATCAGTTCATCTTTTATGAAGGGGGGCATGATTAAGGGGAAACTTGAACTATGGTACCTCTTACTCCTATTCCATTTTTGTTCAGGGTGTCTCTGGTGTTTTGTCTTGTAAGGGACAACACCACTGACATTTGTAAGGCAAAGTAGATGTTTTCGCACCCGACCTGCTGTCCCACAACTAGCAGTACCTTCTTCACCTGTGTTTCAGAGAAATCTTCCTTTATGTTATTTAGTTTTTCTTTTTAGTGTATTTACAGTGTGTTTGTAGATATGAAATAAGGTCAGAATGAGTTTATTTTCTCTATTTTCACATTTCATTGTACACATTTTGCTTGATTCAGATTTATATTTCAGTGTATCCAGATTGTATCTTTTTGCGAAAAGGCACCAATAGGAATTAATGAACCACTCTAGTCTGCAGCCTTTATAGTGCCTTCATCTAAGAATTCTCTTATGGGAATGAGATTGACATAAATTTGTTGCAATCTCTCTCTCTCTCTCTCTCTCTCTCTCTCTCTCTCTCACTCACTCTCCCTCACCCTTCCTCCCTTCCTACCTACCTCCCTCCCTCTCTTTTGTGTCTGAATTAACTCACCAGCAACCAGCCAACAGCAGAGCCCTCAGATGCACTTGGCAACACAATAGCCAATCACATAGCCTAAGAGCATATGACAGCCATTACCCTAGTAGGTTTTTACTGGTTGTTTCAGTGATAGTGAGTAGCAAATCAGATTGCACGGTAAGCTTA
>QMIH01001657.1:75383-92883 GCA_003987875.1 Clarias batrachus | reverse complement strand
ATATAGTTTCATACTGAAAGTTGTCTGCTGTAGTATAGGTATAATAATAACATAATGGTATATTTACTCAGCCATGAAGATGAAGAGGACAATGAAGAGCAGGTTTAAGAGAATGACAAAGCAGATGAAGAGAACAGGTAGGAATGGGCCAAGACATATAGCAGATTGGAGTCCTGCAGAATTAACGTATAAATAGTGTGAAATATCTGGTCCATTTACTAAGATGCAGTGTACAGAGAGAAAGCAAATACAAAAAAGGCAAGAGCAGGTRAAGAGAACAGGTAGGAGCTACCACACAGGATACTATGACTTAAAGGRSTCATGACATACATTTACCATTTTAATGTGTTTTCTGATGTACACTTATAAACTAAGTTACAGTTTTTTGTGCTCCAGAATTACAAAATGTTTTTTTATAGTGCAGTGACCTCTTATTTGTCAAAAATCAAGTAAAATTGAATTAATTTTGTCATGACCACTTTAAACAATATCAAAAAACATAAATTTGGGATTGATGATTTAAGGTATATATTTTGTGAAATATCTGGTTCATTTACTCAGCCATGAAGATGAGGAGGACAATGAAGCAATGATAGAAAATGAGTTCAGAGCAGGTGAAGAAAACAGGTAGATAAAGGCCAGTGTAAGTCACACTAATACTGTGTACACATAATACTGTATAAGTCACAAAGGATTTTATGACTTACACAGTATTAAGAAACATGCAGAATAAGTTATTGTAGCCTTAAGAAACAAAGTTTGTGAAACATCTATTTTGTTTACTCAGTTGTGAAGATGAAGATAAATTTTTTTAAATGGCCTTTGATGTGCAAGAGTGCATAGCACCACGTCAGGGTCTAAGCATACGTACTGTACGCACTTTTCCTTGTCAGAGTACTGCAGGTTATTTGAAAAAAAAAAAAAAGTTATTTTTGCAGCTTGCCATTCTAAGTAATTTGGACATTGACTGATGCTATTATATATGTAAATGACATTAAATGTGTGTGTGTGTGTGGGGGGGGGGGCGCAACCCATGATCTTGCATACCCCTCAGCAAATGTGAAGTTGCGCCCCTGATTATTATTATTAGTAGTAGTAGTAGTAGGCCGAGTACAGTAGTAGCATTGATGTTTTGTCACTGAAGTTTAATTATTATGGTTCCATTTGTTGTTTTGTTCTTTTATTACATACTTATCACTTTCCAAGGCTATGCGTAATTATTTTATGGGCGGGCTTCAAAGTGTCGATTGGCGAAAATGGGAGAAAAAGTAACATTTGTTATACGTCTTTGCAGACACTGCGTGCCGCTCTTGTTCCACAAGCTCTTAATATCCTTGTATGCCCATCCCATTAGTTCCCTTTTCTCGTTTTTTCCCCTTCAACCATCTCTGTATCTAATAGCGCGGCAGAGATCCGGTACTGTGAATGTATTTCCCATTTCCCCCGTTACTGTCTGTTTCTTCGCAGATTTCTTTGTTGTCTCGGGATCTGGATGGGTTAATGTCGACGGTGTACACGTATGGATATTAGGCCTTTCAAAGAAGACAAGCTGCACTTTCCTTTTGTCTCTGGTTATTGTCTTTCCTTCTCACGTGGAAACCTAATGGATTTAGATGCCGATTTGTCAGGATTGTTACTTATAATGATAGGCCAACGTATACAGCAACCATGACGAGGATTATAGGTGTAGCGGTACTTCTATCCGTTTTTGCGGGCTGTGTCTTGCATATGGCATCTGGGCAGATCGCGTATAGTGTTTTGGAGGAGGTGAAAGTGGGCACTACAGTGGGAAATATAACCAAAGATATTAATCTTTCGTTAAAAGAGCTGACCTCTCGTGAATTCCGCCTCGTTTCCGATCCTAAAAAGCAATACTTCAGAGTGGAGGCAAAAACGGGCGTATTGCAAGTAAACGACCGGATTGACAGAGAGAAGCTTTGTGACAGCGCCGTCTCATGCGCAATTAATTTAGAAGCATTGGCTAACAGTCCTTTACAGCTTTACCAGGTAAGAATAAACATTGTCGATGTTAATGATAATGTTCCGGGTTTTCCTGTTAGTTCAACCTACCTAAATATCACTGAAATCACCGCCACTGGGGCGCGTTTCCCCKTGCAGAGTGCGCATGACGCAGACATCGGTATCAACTCTGTGAAAACATATAAGCTGGATTCTAAAGAATATTTTACATTAGATGTTCAGGCACAGAGCGATAAAGTTGTTTCCGCTGAACTGGTGCTTATAAAAACACTGGACAGAGAAAAAGACCCTAATATTGACCTTTTAATTACTGCCATTGATGGGGGATCGCCTGCTATGACAGGCACTTTACAAATCAAAGTCAATGTTTTGGATGCTAATGACAATGCTCCTGTGTTTACTAAATCTTTATATAAAGTTTCTATAGCAGAAGATACTCCTGTTGGGACCACAATTATCAGAGTACAGGCCAAAGATGCGGATGAAGGCTTAAATGGCGAAATAATATATTCTTTCATGAGTCACACGCCTCAAAATGTCCTGAATATATTTGAGATCGACCGTGAAACTGGAAATGTAAAACTAATACAGGATATAGATTATGAAGAGAACAGTGTATTTGAAATTCGAGTTCAAGCCGCAGATAAGGGTACAGTAGCTATGTCGGGACACACCAAACTGTTAGTAGAGGTGTTGGATATAAATGATAATCCACCGAGCGTGACTGTGACATCACTGCTCAGCCCAATAGAGGAGAGCGCGGCAAAGGGTATGGTTGTTGCCTTACTTACAATAACTGATAAAGACTCCGGTAAAAACGGGGCAGTTAAATGTCGACTTGAAGGTCGCAGTCCGTTTAAATTGCATTCAGCTTTCCAGAACTACTACTCACTGATCTTAGACGCCGGACTTGATCGGGAAACCAATGCAGAGTATAATATCACAGTTATAGCAGTGGATGAAGGATCCCCGCCTCTCTATAGCACTAAAGTAATAAATGTAAGAGTAGCAGACGTCAATGACAACGCTCCAAGTTTTTCAGATAAGATAATGTATGCTTACTTAAAGGAAAACAGTAAAATTGGTTCAGTCATTTGCGTATTGAAAGCAATAGATCTGGATATCAATGACAATGCACTAATAACTTATTCTATATTGAAAACCACAATCAATAGTAAACCAGTCTCCTCGTTGTTTTCAATTAATAGCATAACAGGAGAGATACAAAGCATGCAGTCTTTTGACTATGAGAGTTTAAAAATATTTGAGTTTAAAGTTCAGGCCACAGACTCTGGTGTTCCTCCACTGAGCTGTAATGTGACTGTGAATATATTTATCCTGGATGAGAATGACAACATTCCCCTTATTCTCGCTCCCTATTCTGATCATGGATCTATTCACGCTGAGAGCATTCCCTATTCTGCTGAAGCCGGATACTTTGTGGCCAAGATCAGAGCTGTGGACTCAGATTCTGGATATAATGCACTACTTTCTTATCACATCTCTGAACCTAAAGGAAACAACCTCTTCAGAATCGGAACCAGCAGTGGAGAGATCAGAACAAGAAGGAGAATGAGTGACAATGACCTGAAAACTCATCCACTGGTTGTTGTGGTTTCTGATAATGGAGAACCCTCCCTATCAGTCACTGTGTCTATTGACGCTGTGGTTGTTGACAACATAGATGACATAAAGACTCAGTTCAAACATGAACCAATAAAGGAGGACAGTTTCTCGGATTTAAATAAATATTTGCTGATATCCATTGTTTCTGTTTCAGCAACATTTCTACTAAGTTTGATCAGTTTAACAGCTGTAAAATGCTTCAGGACAGATGGCAATTTCAGCAGATACCGTGCACCAGTGATCACCACACATCCTGATGGGAGCTGGTCTTACTCCAAATCTACTCAACAATATGATGTGTGTTTTAGTGCTGACACACTGAAGGGTGATGTAATGGTTTTTCCTACAACATTACCACCTGCAGATGCTGAACTAATCAGTATAAATGGAGAAGACACTTTGAAAGGGACACAAACCCTCTGCAAGATGGTCAAGGTAAGAACTGTGCAAACTCCAAGGTAATAACTTTAGAGTCATTTGGCAGTTTTCACACCATTGTATTTGTATATTTTCTTTACATACATACAATAAGCCAATCACGTGGCAGCAGTGAACTGATGACTCATGAAGTTTTATTTGGTTAGAATTTTTCTTGTCCTCACCACCACCACAATTTTTTGTAATATTGTATTATTATTGAAAGGGATTAGAATTTTTTCTTTCCCTTTTTTCCCTTTTTTGCACATTAGCACACCTTAGACATGTAATAGTAATAAAGTTATTAGTAACAGACAGTCAGAAAAAAATGTGTTAGATTCATAGGTTCATAGGTTCATAGATTAAAATTGTTACAACCTGACATTTAACATACAGTAATCAAAGAGGTCTGCCTAGGTGACCCAAATGCATAATCTGTGACAATGTAGTTGGCAATACTATTTCTACACAAGGAATGGCCACACTGCCGTCATGTAGAGTTTTTAACAAGAAAACACATCTGGTAACATTTTGAAACAATGCTTAGTCTCAGTAACTGCTTATAAATTGTTCCGAATTGCCTCTGAACCGGTCCGTGCTGCATTTCATGGCTAACCTAGCGTGGAATACAAGGCTGAATCACGAATCCCTCTCTTATCCCTGATCAAAGGCACTACATGGTGTGTGGAGCATGTGATTGTACACACTACATAGTGCACTAGCTTTCCATTTAATGCTATTTGGAAATCAACCACTGAAGAGTGAACTATTAATTAGAAGATTAACTCTTAATTAGAACGCAACCCGGGAGGTCATCAGGTAATCATCTGGTAATATTTCCTTTATTTCATCGCTCTGAAATACACCTCGAATTGTATATATATAGAATCTACTTTATGTGACCTGACTAAATTTTGATTATGTATTTTGTCAGAGATACAAATATTTTTTWAAAAAAAGGAACGTATTTTGGAAGAATACCAGACGGGTGCTGGCCGTGGTGCTGAATCCACAACCCAGGTCCATCCCGGGAGTTAAAAATAAATAAATAAATAAATAAATAAAAGTTGAAATACACTCCAGTGTTTTATTAGCCTTTAAAAACCCTATTGAATTAGCAAATTATTTGTTTGAATGTTATCGTGTGCACTGTGCTTTAGTATTCTGTCCTGTGTTGAATTTCATCTCTTAACGCCATTTAAATTATTACTTATTTACAGTTCTTGGTTCGTACAGATAATCAATAACTTGCAGTGTTAATTGAAAAAAAAGATGGACACTATCATCAATTTTCTGCACTTGATGTCGCTGTTGACCACTGAATCTTATGTTTCTGCCCCTCCCGACTAAAATGGGGAGTGGTTTTCTCATTGCTTTGTTTAGAAGAAAGGCAATACGTGCTTGTGCTGTGATGAGAAGGAATGACGACTGTAAAAACTAGCTTAAATTCTTTTGCGTTATTTAGAAGAGATTGTGTTGTTTTATGGATTACGATTTGAAAGAACAATGTCTGTATTTAGACGTGGATCGATTGCTGCGTGTGTTGTTCTTGTTATTTTTGACTGTTACTGGGAAGCGGTTACTGGGCAGCAATTCTCCTACTCAGTGTCCGAAGAGTCGAAAACCGGGACAACAGTCGGAAATATTGCTAAGGATTTAAACCTTAATGTTCAGGAACTGGAGTCACGAATGTTTCAAATTCTTGCCGGATCAGAGAAAAAATATTTTGAGGTAAATTTTAGAACTGGATCTCTTTACGTGAATGAAAAAATTGACAGGGAAACACTTTGTGCTAAAACGATAAAATGTACCGTCAGTGTGGAGGCTGTTATTAACAACCCTTTAAAGATTTATCGAATTGAAATTAATATTTTAGATGTTAATGATAATGCTCCAACATTCAGTGAACAATCACACACGCTCGACATTGCAGAGAGTTCACTTCCTGGTGTCAGACTGCCTCTGCCTCGAGCAACCGACATAGATGTTGGTAAAAATACAGTAAGTACGTACAAACTAAGTTCCAATGAATATTTTACCCTGTCGATGTCCAAAGGAGCAGAGCAGAGCGCATCTGCAGAGTTAGTACTGCAGAAAGCTTTAGACCGAGAAAAACAGCCTGTAATTCTTCTTACATTAACCGCTGTCGATGGAGGTAGCCCTCCAAAATCCGGAACATCTCAAATCATAATTAATGTTTTAGATACAAATGATAATGCCCCAGTATTTAGTAAGCCACTTTACAAAACAACTATTTCTGAAAATGTGGCGGTTGGCACAACGGTTGTCGTATTAAATGCGTCAGACGCTGATGAAGGAATGAATCGTGAGATTATTTATTCCATAAATAAAAGAGACCAGGACAAAATTTTAGAGATTTTTGTCATTGATCCGTATTCTGGAGCCATAACGGTGAAGGGCAAAGTAGATTTCGAGGAAGACGTTGCGTTTGAAATTCATGCTCAAGCCAGTGATAAAGGACAGCCTCCAATGGCATCACACTGCAAAGTTCTGATCGAGGTGTTGGATCAAAACGACAACGCACCTGAAATAAGAGTAACGCTGCTTCTTCAGACTGTAAAGGAAGACATTGAAATCGGTACAGCCATTGCACTTGTATCAGTGACTGACCAGGACAGTGGTAAAAATGGCTTGGTGAATTGTATTGTCTCGAACAAAACTCCATTTAAACTTGAGACTAACTATAAAAATTATTATTCTCTATCAGTAAATGGCCCTCTAGACAGAGAAAGTCGCTCTCAGTATAACATTACTATTAGAGCTACTGATGAAGGGACTCCATCTCTCAGCAGCACCACTGTAATTACTATACAAGTTTCTGATGTGAATGATAATGCACCACTCTTTCTAGAGGACACCATTAATGTTTATGTGACAGAGAACAGCCAGGTTGGCGTTGTTATTAAAACATTGTCTGCATTTGATGCTGACATTCATGAAAATTCACAGATTACTTACTCTGTTTTAGAAAGGAATGATAACCGAACACTTTTATCTAGGTTGGTAAATATAAATTCAGCTACAGGAAATATCCAAACTTTAAAATCTTTTAACTACGAAGAAATAAAAACATTTCAATTTAAAGTGAAGGCCACCGATTCTGGTGTTCCTCCATTGAGCAGTAACGTGACTGTGAATGTTTTTATCCTGGATGAGAATGACAACAGTCCCGAGATTCTCGCTCCCTATTCTGAACGTGGCTCTATTCACGCTGAGAACATTCCCTATTCTGCTGAAGCCGGATACTTTGTGGCCAAGATCAGAGCTGTAGACTTCGATTCTGGATATAATGCACTCCTTTCTTATCATATCTCTGAACCCAAAGGAAACAACCTTTTCCGGATCGGAACCAGCAGTGGAGAGATCAGGACTAAAAGGAGAATGAGTGACAATGATTTGAAAACTCACCCGCTAGTCATTTTAGTTTCTGATAATGGAGAGCCATCCCTGTCATCTACTGTGTCTATTGATGTTGTGGTTGTTGAGAGCACAGGAGACATTAAGACTCAGTTCAAACGTGCACCCATAAAGGAGGACAGTTTCTCGGATTTAAACATGTATTTGCTGATAAGTATTGTGTCAGTTTCGGTGATATTTTTATTGAGTCTGATCAGTTTAATAGCTGTAAAATGCTGCAGGACAGGTGGCAGTTTCAGCAGATACAGTGCCCCAGTGATCACCACACATCCAGATGGAAGCTGGTCTTACTCCAAATCTACTCAACAATATGATGTGTGTTTTAGTTCGGACACACTGAAGAGTGACGTAGTGGTTTTCCCTGCAACCTTTCCGCCTGCAGATGCTGAATTGATCAGTATAAATGGAGGAGACACCTTTAACAGAACGCAAACACTTCCAAATAAAGAAAAGGTAATGTGCTATAAATGTTCTCCAGTGTTCATATATATGACCCATTCTAACAGAAAAAAAAAAGTTTTTTGCTGCAACGTCTGTACGGCGAATATCAACGATGCAGCTACAATGATAAGTTGCAGCGCAACGTATCAAATAATGCAATGTGTTTAAAACGCAAAAAGAATTGTATTCTCATTAAATCTTACTGTCACACGTTACCACGACCTCGGTGGTGTTTGACGAGTTATACAGACCATTTAATTGAAGGTTTACTGTTGCAATTAAACGTGCCAGAAGATATGTTGCATAAGAATTTAATTATCATTATCATTATTATTATTATTATTATAAAACGGTGTATTACGATATAAGGTAATCTCTTCGTGCATTTCAGTTAGTGTAGTATATTAAAGACTAAAATCAAGACTGAAACGTTAGATGCTCAGCTGCTGATGAAGCGCCACTTCCATTACTGTGCATGTACATGTTTTTGACGTGTTGTCAAAGACAATTGCCAGGTTGGTTCTGTAAATTAAACGGTATCTACTTTTGATCATGATGTTGGTAGTAATGCTAAAAGTATCATATTAATTGCTAAAACAATTCCTGTTACTAAATGTTATCAGTATAAACACTGAGACACATTTCAGTTTAGAGTTGAGGTCACAGATTTTGGCGTTCCTGCACTGAACAGTATGTGACTGTGAGTATTTTATCCTGAATGAGAATGACAATAGGCACTACGGTGGCCAACAACTTCCAGGGTGTGGGGTCGATTCGTGCCTCCAAGGAGTGTGCATGGAGTTTGCACGTTCTCCCCGTGCTTTGCGGGTTGCCTCCGGGTACACCGGTTTTCTCTCAACTAGGAGTCCAAAGACATGTAGATTACGCTAATTGGCGTTCCCAAATTACGAAGGTTTGGCACCCTGTCCATGGATATACTTGATTGAGGTATAGACGAAGACTGAGAGTGAGTGAGAATGACAACAGTCCCGGGATTCTCGCTTCCTATTCTGAGCTTTGTTCATGATCCCAACATTTCCTGTTTTGCGGCGGTTTTAATTTTTTTAACGATTTGATTTAACGAAGTGATCTCCTATCACGCTCATTCAGGATGTTTTCTTTCCACATTTTCCTCTTGAATATGATGATGATGATTGACCACTATCTTTCAATATTTTAATAATGCGTTTTACAGTTCTTAAACCAATTTTAGTACTTTCAACACTCTTCGTAGTTGTTTTTCTTTTTTTGATGCACACTGTAAACCCTAATGCTCAAATTAATTAAACACATTAAGTATTGTTAACTTAAATAATTGCAATTCGTTCAAATTAATAGACCTTGTATATTGAGTATTGAGTATTCAGAACCTTTTTGTATTTATGAGTTTGTAGAAATTTTCAAGTTAGCTGAACAAATCTGATATTTTAAGCCAAAGTAACTGTCTCCTTAAAGTTCCACCAACTTAAAATCTTTCAGCATAGCAATTTTGTGTTTGACATCATCAATGCACATGTAAACTGCCCACATTTAATTGTTTTAATCAAGATGGTGGATTGGTCTGTCTTCACATAATCTTTACAAATCTGGGCACCCTAAGGCACCCTAATGTACCAGCGTTTACAGTGCACTGAGAAGGCTCTTAACTTTTTGCTTAGTTGAATCCAAGTGGTAACTTTTTTGGACGGTCGGTGTATTTCTAAATGGCGAACTGAATCCCCCTTCAACGCGCCTGCAAAAACATCTTTTGCCTTAACATTCTAACCTATTTTATTACATACCTAATATTACTCATAATGAGATACCAGCTGCATACATTGTATTTTTTAAAAGTCGGGATCTAATGGCTTTGATTCTTTTTAATCCAGTGAGCATCAGGACATTACCCACTCCCCAATTAAGAGTCAAGACTAAATCATTTCGTCACGCACAAGAGGTGTGTAGACTAGTTCTATATTATTATGAACGATTTCACACAAACAAAATAATGAAATATGTGTGCGAAACTATGCAGTACAGTAAAATATTTATGAATGATCTAACCCTAGGTTTATTCGGTAACATTTCGTGGCAAGATTTTCCTAATTTTTAAAGAGAGAGAGAGAGAGAGAGAGAGAGAGAGGAGGGATATAAAGTAGCATTAACAACAATTTAATTTACAGTGTTCTTATATGCTGGGTTAAGATATAAGATAAATTATTTATATGAAATAAGCCTTAATTCTGGAGACGAGGCTGAACAATTTTCTACGCGTCCAAAAACTTTTAAGTGTAAAATAATAATTAAAATTATTAACGCCAGTAAAGTACTTACTTATTAATTTATTTTATTGAGTATTTAAAAACCCTGCCCATCGTGTCGCTATTGTCCGTGCAACCAAACAGTCTGCTTTGTTACAAGGCTCCTCCTCATGAATGGTTAATCAGAAGCGTAAAAGAAGAGCGTGCTTTGTTTCCCGAAGCACGAAATGGTGGACTTGCAGTGCAGGACTGGCTCCACGCGAGACTATTAGTACATGGAATATTGGTCTAGAAATTCTGCGATTTATGGGAGGTGGGTTATTTTCTGAGGCTGTCGTTGCTGCAATGGGCATCCGTGCCCATAAAGAGACGATATGGATTTGGTTCATCGCGTTATTGTGTTTATCTGGCTTCTGCGTGGGACAGATTATTTATTCCTTGTCAGAGGAGGCCGAAAAAGGAACGTTTGTTGGAAATATCGCCAAGGATTTAAACGTAAATGTGCTTGAACTGGACTCGCGAGAACTGCGGATAGTATCGACACACAATAAGAGGTATTTTGATATAAATCTAAAGAAAGGGGTCCTATTTGTCAACGAGAGAATAGATAGAGAGGAGCTCTGTAGTAATGCACCAAAGTGTTTAGTAAGAATAGAAGCCATCCTAAATAATCCTCTCCATCTTCACAGAATAGAGGTGATCATTTTAGACATAAATGACAATGCGCCGTTTTTCTATAAAACGTCATTCGATAATTATATCACGGAGTCAGCACACATTGGAGAGAAATTTCCATTGCCGGAAGCTAAAGATGCAGATATAGGGACCAACTCGGTAAAAAGTTACAGGCTGAGCCAAAATGAACATTTTTCTTTGGATATACAGAGCGGAGAACAGACGTTGTCTGCCGAGTTAGTGCTACAGAAAGCTTTAGACAGAGAAAAACAGTCTGTGATCCAGTTAACTCTGACGGCTATAGACGGAGGAAAACCTCCCCGAAGTGGGACTGCGGTTGTTCTCGTAAATGTCGTGGATGTTAATGATAACACCCCCATATTTAGCAAACAGCTTTATAAGGTTCGCGTTTCAGAAAATGCTCCAGCTGGAACAACACTGATCAAACTTGAGGCTACAGATTTAGATGAGGGTGTAAATGGTGAAGTCGTGTATTCTCTGACAGAGCGAGATAGTTCAACATCATCTGGTTTATTCACAATAAATCAAGACAGTGGTGAAATTATAGTCCTGGGCAGGTTAGATTATGAGGAATATCCTGCATTTGAAATACGTGCACAAGCCAGTGATCGCGGCCATTCACCACGCAGTACACACTGTAAAGTCTTAGTGGAGGTCGCTGACGTGAATGATAATGCCCCAGAAATTTCATTAACATCTCTTACGAATACAATACGAGAGGATTCTGCTTTAGGATCAGTAATTGCTTTATTGACTGTCACAGATCTAGACAACGGCAAAAATGGTGTTGCTAAAATACATGTATCTGATTCTAAACATTTTAAGATGAAATCTTCATATAAAAATTATTTTTCCTTAGTTGTCGATGGTGCATTTGACAGAGAAAATGTGTCTCAATATAATATCACTATAACAGCTACTGATGAAGGAAATCCACCTCTCTCAAGTACCACTGTCATCACCGTACATGTGTCTGATGTGAATGACAACGCTCCACGTTTTCCAGAATCCGTGATTAATGTGTATGTAAAAGAGAACAGTCAGGTTGGAGATGTTTTATACACAGTATCTGCTTTTGATCCTGATGTTGGTGATAATGCCAGGCTTTCTTATTCAGTATTGGAAAGCTCAAAAACACGTGCTCATGTATCGTCCATGATAAACATAAACTCTGACACTGGAGACATTCACAGTTTGCAGTCATTTAACTATGAGGAAATACAAATATTCCAGTTTACAGTTCAAGCCATAGACTCTGGTTCTCCTCCACTAAGCAGTAACGTGACTGTGAATGTTTTTATCCTGGATGAGAATGACAACAGTCCAAGGATTCTCACTCCCTATTCTGAGCATGGATCTTTTCACACTGAAAACATTCCATATTCTACTGAAGCCAGTTACCTTGTGACAAAGATCAGAGCTGTTGACTTTGATTCCGGATATAACGCATTGCTTTCTTACCACATCTCCGAACCCAAAGGTAACAACCTCTTCCGAATTGGAACCAGCAGTGGAGAGATCAGGACTAAGAGGAGAATGAGTGACAATGACGTGAAAACTCACCAACTAGTCATATTGGTTTCTGATAATGGCGAGCCATCTTTGTCATCCACTGTGTCTCTTGATGTTGTGGTTGTTGAGGGCACAAGTGACATAAAGACTGAGTTAAAACATTCACCAATAAAGGAGGACAGTTTCTCAGACTTAAACATGTATTTGCTGATATCCACTGTGTCCGTTTCAGGGATATTTTTACTGAGTCTGTTCAGTTTAATAGCTGCAAAATGCTACAGAAGAAATGGAAATTTCAGCAGATATAGTGCCCCAGTGATCACCACACATCCGGATGGGAGCTGGTCTTATTCCAAATCCACTCAGCAGTATGATGTGTGTTTTAGTTCTGACACTTTGAAGAGTGATGTAGTAGTTTTTCCTGCGCCATTTCTGCCTGCAGATGCTGAATTGATCAGCATAAATCAAGGTGAAATCTTGAACAGAACACAGACACTTCCTAACAAAGATAAGGTAAGGCTAAAAATGGACTTTACTGTGGACTTTTGGTCGATTTGTTGCTCATGTATGATGCAATATTTTCACTTAGTTACTGTACACGACTTTATGTTTTATGTTTCTACAAAATATCTTTATTATTCCTAGTTTGTAACATGCATAATCAGTTAAGTTTAGTTTGACTACTGTGTGCTTTGCAACGAGGATTTATTTTTTGTAAACCACTGGACTTTGTAAACAATAGTTTAGAAAGACTTATTAACATATTCCTGAGCATTTAGAGTTTCTGTGTCTTGACAGGGCTTATAATACAAAGAATATAAATATAAGATAGAGACGATAAAATCAGTGATTAAAGGTTCAGACAAATATTTAATTTGACACTGGCCATGCGCTTCTTCTGAATTGAACACGCACTCTGTATTTATCTGTATTAATCAGTCCTGTAGTCTATTTCCTTGTTTTATTTTAAATGTCATGGTACCATGATGTTATCTGTCATAACATCAACACTACCGCCAAATAAACAGAACATACACTATACACAAGCAAACTGGTGACAGGCTCATGGGCATCCAAGGCTTACCATTCCCAATATGATGAAGCAACTATAGGATGTGCCACACAAACAAGTCTGATCTATGGAGGGCACACCCAGCAAGCAACAGCACTAAATGTATCTGCTGCCAAAATCCTGGTCCCAGACCTAGTGTTTTGATATTAATGTTTACAGCTTAGTGCTCATGAAAAACAAAAATCTAGTATCTCTAGAAAATATTAATATATATTTAAGTTTAAGTATATTACTGTTCATTCATTATAAATACTGCATATATCTTGGTCTAATTCAGTACACACAACCACAATCATATAGGGAAGACAGCTAACTTGTAATTTTTCCAGAAGACTATCATTGACCACAAGGCAGGTAAGCCACCGAATGTGGTTGCTGAAAGGGCTGCCTGTTTGCAAAGTGATGTGTTGCATCATATTAAAGGAAAATTGACTGGAATGCAAAAGTGTTGTGAAGAACTTAGGGAAATTTCACAAGGAGTGGAGTGAGGCTGAAGTTAATGCATCAAGAGCTGCCACACACATATGTCTCAAGGAAATAACCTACTACTGCTGTGTTCCTAGTATCAAGGCACTCCTAAACCAGAAACAAGGTCAAAAGCATTTTACCGGGACTAAGGAGAAAAACTACTGGACTGTTGCACAGTGCTCCAAAGTCCCCTTTTCACATGAAAGTAAATTCTGAATTTTGTTTAGAAATTATGGTTCTAGATTCCAGAGGATGGTGGGGAGGCATAGAATCCAAATTGTTTTAAATCCAGCATGATGTTTTTCAGTAATAATTTGAGGTTCCATATATAATTGATCTTATGACATATTCTAATATTTTTAGTCACTAGACGTTTGATTTTCGTGAGTTGTAAACCATAATGATTGAAATTAAAACAGAAAATGCTTGAAGCATTTCACTTTACCTTTAATAAATCCAGAACATATCAGTTTTGCTTTCTGAAATAAAATTCAAATAATATAGACTTTTCCAAAATATTCAAATTTACTTAGATGTACTGCATATTTGTCTACATTTATATATGTTATACAAATTTCTTAAGTGTTCCGTGATATCTTAATTATTCCGTGATGTCCACATGGTGTCAGTCTCTGCCTGTCCTTAGAATTTCTTATGTGTTTATTGCGAGGCTTTTCTTCGTCAAGAAAAAGGGCGTCCCGGTGCACGTATTGTTTGAGAGACAGAATAACACCTTGGCTTTTCCGCTGTTGGACGATGGATTAAATCTCAGTCAAACGTTCAGATTTGTATGTTGTACCGAAAGGTCTTTGATAGTAGGACCAGGCTGAAATGGTCATGCACGAAAACAGATTGTGGAATATTTTCACCTGGCTTTGTTGTCTTCGCAGCATTGCGAATGGGCAGATTGCTTATTCCGTGGTGGAGGAGAGTAATCCAGGGACAACAGTTGGGAATTTAGCAAAAGACTTGAATCTGAATGTCCATGATTTGGAGCACCGTGGATTCCACATTATTTCCGAGCCGAATGCAAGGTATTTTGATTTAAATGTGAAGACAGGAGTTCTCCATGTTAAAGAAAGGATAGACCGCGAGGAACTATGCGGGCGCAGTACGAAATGCAGTTTTGAATTAGAGGCTGTTATTTATTCATCTTTAAACATGTATCGATTTGAGGTCATTATATTAGACGCAAATGATCACGCACCCATCTTTAGTTCGTCAGAAACAGTATTTAATATTTCCGAGTCGGTTTCTCTAGGAGACAGGTTTGCCTTACAGCGTGCATTTGATGCAGACGTGGGCATCAATTCGATAAAAAGCTACAGGCTTAGCCAAAACGAGCACTTTTCTATTGATGTACACAGCGGAGAGCAAAGTGTATCTGCCGAGTTAGTGCTACAGAAAGCTCTAGATAGAGAAAAGCATGCTATAATACAACTCATATTGATTGCCGTAGACGGAGGAAAACCTCCCAAATCAGGTACATTAAGTCTAAATGTAAATGTCATTGATGTGAATGATAACACTCCCGTTTGCGAAAAATCGCTTTACAAAGCTCAGATACCAGAAGATTCACCACCCGGTACATCTGTCATTACAGTTACCGCAAATGATGCAGATGATGGACTGAACGGAGAAATCGTGTATTCATTCATAAATCATGAAGGTGACAGTATTGATTTATTCGCAATCAGTTCTGATACCGGTAAAATAACAGTGAAGGGACAGCTGGACCACGAGCAAAATATTGCAGTTGAAATTAGAGTCCAGGCAAGAGACAAAGGAACAAATCCGAGATCAGCGTTTTGCAAAATTCTAGTTGAAATACTCGATGTCAATGACAACGCTCCTGAAATATCCGTGACGTCACTAGTTAACGTTCTTAAAGAAGAYTCTCCAGATGGGACGATGGTCGGTTTAATAGGGGTAAAAGATAAAGATTCCGGTAAAAATGGTGCAGCATTTCTAAATATGCAAGGCGTTTCACAATTTTCGCTGCAGAACACGTATAAAAATAGATATTCATTAACTGTGAAGGGACACCTAGACAGAGAAAGTGTTTCTCAATATAATATAACTCTCACAGCAACTGATGAAGGAACTCCACCTTTGTCCAGCACCACCGTCATTACTGTACACATTTCCGATGTGAATGACAACGCACCACGTTTTTCAGACGCAGTCATTAATGTGTATGTAAAAGAAAACAGTGTAGTTGGCTCTCTAATTTATACAGTATCTGCTTTTGATCTTGATGTTGGTGATAATGCCAGGATATTATATTCATTACTTGGAAACAATAAAAACGGTTATTTAGCATCTGTTCTAAACATAAACCCTGACAATGGCGATATTTGTACTTTGCAGTCATTTAATTATGAAGAAATTAAAACATTCCAGTTTAAAATTCAAGCCACGGATTCTGGTGTCCCCCCACTGAGCAGTAACGTGACTGTGAATGTTTTTATCCTGGATGAGAATGACAACAGTCCAAGGATTCTCGCTCCTTATTCTGAGCATGGCTCTGCTCACATTGAGAACATACCATATTCTGCTGAAGCAGGCTACTTTGTGGCCAAGATCAGAGCTTTAGACTCCGATTCTGGATATAATGCATTGCTTTCTTATCACATCTCTGAACCCAAAGGTAACAACCTCTTCCGGATTGGAACCAGCAGCGGAGAGATCAGGACTAAGAGGAGAATGAGTGACAATGATCTGAAAACTCACCCACTTGTCATTTTGGTCTCTGATCACGGAGAACCCTCCCTGTCAGCCACTGCTTCCATTGATATTGTGGTTGTTGAGAACACAGGTGATCTACAGACTCATTTCAAACGTGCGCCCATAAAGGATGACAGTTTCTCGGATCTAAATATATATTTGCTGATCGCTATTGTGTCGGTTTCAGTGATATTTTTATTGAGTCTGATCAGTTTAATAGCTGTAAARTGCTGCATGACATACGGCGGATACAGTGCTCCAGTGATCACCACACATCCTGATGGAAGCTGGTCTTACTCCAAATCTACACAGCAGTATGATGTGTGTTTTAGCTCGGACACACTGAAAAGTGACGTAGTGGTTTTCCCTGCGTCATTTCCGCTTGCAGATGCTGAATCGATCAGTATAAATGGAGGAAACACTTTTAGCAAAACTCAAACACTTCCGAATAAAGAGAAGGTAAGATCTGAGACGATAAATTATTTGTAATATATATATTTTTATAATGTTATGCTTGTAACTAAAATATTACGTACCAATTCCCATTCACTTTTCTAGACTAACGTTGCCGTTGCTGTCCATGGTCCTGCAAATCCTTGTCAGTTTCTGCCCACTTGGTCTAAAGCCTTTCTTTTTTAAATAGTACAAACTTTGTCAAGTTATGATAAAGTGACTGATGTGAACGATGCTGTTAAAGTTACAACTCCACTGTAAAATTCGATACATTTATATTTATTTTTTTAATTTATTTTATTTTTTTGTCTTTACAACTGTAAAACTGGCCGTGCCGTTTACTCGTCTGCCAGCTCGGGGACACATTATGTTATCACTTTAAATAAGTGAGCAGCACGATTATTGAGAACAGTTTCAGGTTATATATATA